>WNWK01000382.1:480517-524055 GCA_009830355.1 Cherax destructor
AGGGCGTTGACCCCGAAACCCTCTCCAGGTAAACTCCAGGTAACCCATGGTCACCACGTGGCTAAAGTATTCAAACTTGACTGTGGTATTAACTCGAAATTACTGTAAAAAAGTTTGATCACAGTAACCTGGAGAATTAACTTTATTTCTACATGTAACATGTGAGTCTAGATTTATGTTGACACTTCACTAGAAAATGTGTCCGATAACGGCTCCCAAATTAGGTGTAGCATGGTTCCCCGTGTGTTGGGCTGGTGGCAGCCTGGTGGGTAGCCTAGTCACGTCCTGAGAGTTATTGAAGATTAGCGAGATCAGTGTGGCCGCCTCCGCTACCTTGAAGAATGAGACGCTTGTTCAAAATTTGGTTATATTTATTGTGGAAACGTTTCGCAAGCCAGTGGCTTTATCAGTCCGATACAGAGAAGAATGGTGGAAGATGAGAAGGAGTTTGAGATAATCAGTCCCTCAGTCAGGAGTCCATAAAGACTGGACTGAATATATCGACTCCAGGCTGAGCGAATGAGTACCTCAAACTCTTTCTCATCTTCCACCGTTATTTTCCGTATTGGACTGAAGAAGACCCTGGCTGACGAAAAGTTGAGTCTCATTCTTCAACTTGTCGTTTTTTTAAACCACTTATATACACCGAGACTTTACTGACTGACTTACTGTGAGCAGTTAGTTGTAACGCCTCAGCAGTTACTTTACTGAGCACTCCTTGTTCATCCCGTCAGCGGTAGCGCAAAAAACAGGATTACAGAGGTTTTATCAGACCCCACCAGACACAGACAGGTATATCGCAAAAAATATATTACAGTAATTTCATATATTAGAATTTCTTCATGTAGCTAATGTATACAATACAGTATGGAGTTACAATATATAAAAAAAAACTAAAAAACATTTGTTATTAGGTTGAAGTTTCTTCAAAATAAATTAATCATCCAGTCAACGTAAGGGATAGATAAAGTCTCAAGATTTCAGATAGAAACACCGAAATGTTTTGTCATATCCTGAAGGGTTTGCATGGAGGTGTCTCTGAAAGGTTGAATGTTTGGACACTAAAATATAAGAGTAGAGTTCCAGTGCATGGTTCACACACTTTGCATTTGGTGCCATTGGCATCTCTATACAAACCATACTGCCAAACATACTTCTACTCTAGCAGTAACAACTTATAATCTACTGACCTTGTTACTTTCTCCATACATATGTTTAACTTGACGCATTTTATTATGATGGACAATTGATCTGTTCATTCCTATTTGTACTGCTCAATATTCTCACTCGTTTGCTAGTTATCTTCTGACAATATATTTTTAAAATTCTGTTTGGGAAACCAAAATACAAGTAATGAGGAGAGTTAGTTACAACCATTGTGTGTGGGATCGTAGTTTCCACAAGCTTGACAACAAGTATGACAAACATTTCTGTTTATAAGGTGGAAGCCCAGTTATTAATACTAATACACCTCTGTATTGCAGTATCACTACAAGGTAGATAGTTTGTGTGGTATTTTTTTGTCTACACGTTATTTATTTGTTCCAGAGCATTAATTTTAGAACGCAATCGAAGTTGATGATCGTGCATGATTAATTTCATGGGAGGACAGGTGGGCATAGTGATATCAGAAGCTGTTATGTGCATGATACAGTTCATGTTGTCCAAACGTTTTTGTGTATGGCTCTTATCTGAATTTGCCTTGAATAATTTGTCGATGAATTACAGGTTCGAATAATTCTCTAGAAACAACATTGTTTTGATCACCACTCAGAAGCTTCAGTCCTATCATGACAATAATTTCTCATATTCTATCAGCAACACCAGGTATACCTAATGTTTCCCTTAAGACTGAGGTACGCACCATCCAGCCCTGGGATGTGACGGTATTCCTATTCTTTGATAAGCTAACAGCCTCTGAAGCTTGGAGCGGAGCATATGGATTCGTGAGGCGTTACTGGCTATGCTAAATAATTGTATCAGGCTCTTCTATGTTTTGTTCCTTTTATATATATATATATATATATATATATATATATATATATATATATATATACTTAATATATTCTTTTCCAGGCATTGGTGGGAGCGGTGTATGTGGTGGCAGTGGGAGCGCGACCGTCAAAGAAGCTTCCAACGACACAAGATGCAGAGCAAGTATCAGATAGTCCAGCCAGTGGTAGGTCGTCTGAGTCGTCGTACCTCACACTGGGAAAGAGAAATGCCCCGGAAACGTTATTACCCACTACTACCCTCGTTTCTGCACACTTGGCGACACCCGAACACACCACAGAGCCCCAGGCAGATCCAGAACCACAGCTAACACCCGAACCCCAGCCCGAGTCTGAATCCTCTTCGTCAGAACCCTCCCTGACTGTCCTACTCGAAGTATCTCCGACTGAAGTAAGTTTCGATCACGCTCAGGCGTCCAAATTATAGATATCAAAATCTAAATCTAGTATTATTATTAAATAATCATGAGTCATACAGTGTCTGGTGACTGGGGGTAATTAGGTCTGGAAAACTAGTGCCAAATTACCAAGTATGAAATAAATAACACTAAATGCACTCTGCCATTATTTCCACAGGATGTAGTGATGGACAAACCTCCCGTTGATGATTCGGTCGAAGATACTGAGGAAGAACCCGTTCCTCACGAACCGTCTCCGAGAGACGGAAGCTCTCCAGCACCGAACGACTTCCCGACTCACGATGACTCTTCCGAAGAACACGAGTCTCAGAGAAAGAACGATAACTACTCGCGTGTCGAAGAGCATGAAGCTGAACATCATGCAGAACCTGAAGTTGAACATCACGAAGAACATAGAGATGAACATCATTCAGAACCTGAAGTTGAACGTCACGAAGACGTAGAATCCGAACATCATGCGGAAGCAAACCTTGAACACCATGCAGAACCTGAAACTGAGCACCATTCAGAGCCTGAAGCTGAAAACCATGCAGAGCCTGAAGCTGAACACCATGCAGAGCCTGAAGCTGAACACCATGCAGAGTCTGAAGCTGAACATCATGCTGAGCCTGAAACTGAACACCATGCAGAGTCTGAAGCTGAACATCATGCAGAGCCTGAAGCTGAACATCATGCAGAGCCTGAAGCTGAACACCATGCAGAGACTGAAACTGAACACCATGCAGAGCCTGAAACTGAACATCATGCAGAGCCTGAAACTGAACATCATGCAGAGCCTGAAGCTGAACATCATGCAGAGCCTGAAGCTGAACATCATGCAGAGCCTGAAGCTGAACATCTTGCAGAGCCTGAAACTGAACACCATGCAGAGCCTGAAACTGAACATCATGCAGAGCCTGAAACTGAACACCATGCAGAGCCTGAAGCTGAACATCATGCAGATCCTGAAGCTGAACATCATGCAGAGCCTGAAGCTGAACATCTTGCAGAGCCTGAAGCTGAACATCATGCAGAGCCTGAAACTGAACACCATGCAAAGTCTGAAACTGAACACCATGCAGAGCCTGAAACTGAACACCATGCAGAGCCTGAAGCTGAACACCATGCAGAGCCTGAAGCTGAACATCATGCAGAGCCTGAAACTGAACATCATGCAGAGCCTGAAACTGAACACCATGAAGAGCCTGAAGCTAAACATGATGAAGAATCGGAAGGTGAGCATCATGAGGAATTGGAAGCTCAAGCTGAAACAGCTTCTGAAGTTGATCATACAGGACCAGAATTCAAGACTCATGAATCTCTTGAAGCCGAACCTGACGCAAAACCTGAAGCTGAACATCACGTAGAACATGCTGAAGAACATCATGCAGAACCTGAAGCTGAACATCATGCAGAACCTGAAGTTGAACATCATGCACAACCTGAAGCTGAACATCATGCAGAACCTGAAGTTGAACAGCATATAGAACCTGAAGCTGAACACCATGCAGAGCCTGAAGCTGAACACCATGCAGAGCCTGAAGCTGAACACCATGCAGAGCCTGAAGCTGAACATCATGCAGAACCTGAAGCTGAACATCATGCAGATCCTGAACATCATGCAGAACCTGAAATTGAACATCATGTAGAACCTGAAATTGAACATCATGTAGAACCTGAAATTGAACATCATGCAGAAACTGAAATTGAACATCATGCAGAACCTGAAAATGAAAATCATGCAGAATCTGAAGCTGAACATAAAGTAGGACCTGCCGAAGAACATCACACAGTGACTGAAGTTGAAAATGTAGAACATGAAGCTGAACATGCAGAACTTGAAGCTGAAGATCATGCAGAACCTGAAGGTGAACATCATGCAGAGCCTGAAACTGACCATGCAGAACCTGAAGCTGAACATCATGCAGAACGTGAAGTTGAACATAATTCAGAATCTGAAGCTGATCATACAGAACTTGAAGTTGAACATCATACAAAACCTGAAGTTGAACATGCAGAACTTAAAGTGGAAAATCATAAAGAACCTGATGTTGAACATCATGCAGAACCTGAAACTGAACATCATTCAGAACCTGAAGATGAACATCATACAGAACCTGAAGTTGAACATCATACAGAACCTGAAGTTGAACATGCAGAACTTAAAGTGAAAAATCATGAAGAATCTGAAGTTGAACATCACGACAAACCTGAGGCTGAGCATAATTCAGAACCTGAAGCTGAGCATCATACAGAACCTGAAGTCGAAGCTGAATCATCTTCAGGAGTTGATAATATTGAACACGAAGTCAAGACACACGAATCACTTGAAGTGAAGCCTGATGTAGAACCTGAAGTTGAACGTTCAGAATCTGAAGTTGAACATTCAGAATCAGAAGTTGAACATTCAGAATCTGAAGTTGAACATTCAGAACCTGAAGTTGAACATTCAGAATCTGAAGGTGAGCATTCAGAATCTGAAGATGAACATTCAGAACCTGAAGTTGAACATTCAGAACCCGAAGTTGAACATTCAGAATCCGAAGTTGAACATTCAAAACCTGAAGTTGAACATTCAGAGTCTGAAGTTGAACATTCAGAATCTGAAGGTGAACATTCAGAATCTGAAGGTGAACATTCAGAACCTGAAGTTGAACATTCGGAACCCGAAGTTAATCATTCAGAATCTGAAATTGAACATCATGAATCTAAAGTTGAACTTTCTGAGCTTAGTACTGAACATTCTGAATCTAAAGTTAAGCATTCAGAACCTGAAGTTGAACATTCAAATTCTGAAGTTGAATATTCAGAAAGCGAAGTTAAACATCACGAAGAACCCGAAGCTGGCCATTCAGAACCTGAAGTTAAACATTCAGACCCCAGCGCTGAAGATTCAGAACTTGAAGTTCATCATACAGATTTTGAAGACCATGTTGAAGTAACGTCTGAAGCCGATCATACGAAACTTGAAGCCAGGACACATGAATCACTTGAAGTCTCACCTGATACGGACCTTGAATCACAACCTGCGGCCAACCCTCATTCAGAACCTGAAGTCAACTCTCATTCAGAACCTGAAGTCAACTCTCATTCAGAACCTGAAGCCGGCCCTCATTCAGAATCCGACCGGGAAGATGAAACTGAGAGGAAAGGAGCTGTTGAACATCAAAGACTAACTGAAGACAATGATGAGAACACAGATGAGAAACCAGAGCAACACACAAGTGGCAGTGACTCTTCAGTAGATCGAGATGGAATGGCCATCAGCAGCAGCGAAGTTGTCGAGGTGCGGGTTAAACCAGAGCGCCATAGCAGGGAAGGACGCTCAGAAGACGCTGATATGGAGAGTAATGTTATACAGACAGTCTTGGAGATAGAAGAGGCGTGTAAGGAAACTCTCGATGATACAGTGACTGAGGAAGAACAGACAGTCTCAAATGCCCCGCTAGAAAATGTCCCCAAGAAGATTATGTTAAAGGCACTTCTCAGAAATAGCCTTAATGAATCTGAGGAAGAGGACGACGATTCTTCACTGATAGAGGATGACCATGAGGAGGCGAAGCACGATCTCTCAGCAGTGAACATCCGCAATGATTCGAAAGACGCCTCTCAGCATGCACATGAAGTTGGGGCAAAACCTTGCCTCTGCAAGGATCCTCCTGAATCGAAACTAGCTCTTGCGATGCTTGATTCAGTTAATGAAGAGTCGCATAATAATAATTCTGAGGATGACGATTTCCACGAAAGAAATTCTGACCAAAATCCACACACAAACAACGTCAGTGACGAGAGCGAGACTGAATCAAACAGTGAACATGATCAACCAAACAACCACAACATAGGCAAATTGTTATCCTTGAACTCCAACACACAGACTGTAAACAACAATGAAAAATCCAATGAAAAAATTACAAACAAAAATTCCACCGAAGAAGAAAATAAAGAGGTCAATTCACTGGATGTGGATGATGATGTATCATCTTTGATGGTCAGCGATGATACTAAGGTAATTATGGAAGGAAGAGAAGAAATTGAAGAGGGAGAAGAAATAGATAGTACAAACTCATCAGAAGAGAGCAACAAGAATGTTGACATTCTTGTAGGTAACAGATCACTTGAAGCAGAAGAACACAATAGCCAGGAGGCAAAGCGAGAGGAGAACGATGCTGAAAAGACAGTGTCTATCAAGGGTAACATTAACAGCCTGAAAGCACAGATGGATGAGGCAGACCACGAAGAAGGTGACTCTGACGAAGATTCTGCCATGGAGCTTGCTGAGAAAAATGAATATTCAGAGAACTCCACGCTTACAGGAGCAAAAAATGTCAAACACACTCATGAAAATCTGCACGCGAACGTTCTTAGCGAAATGAACTCACGAGAGGAAAAAGATACAGGTATTGAGTCTAAGGAAGTCCTTGCTAGAGAAACAAAAATTAATCCTGAGGATGAAACCCATGATTCCAGTGAGAGTTTGGAAGACAACTTGCAAACTGAAGTCGTGACTGAAGATGAATATGGCGAAGAAAACAATACTCATAAAGCTGGTAATGTCACACAACCTGAGGGTAAAGCCGAATCCAATGATCACGGACCAAACACTGTAGCGAGTGTTAATCCATGGCTCAAGAGACGTGACCCTGAGGCTCAGTCAGATGCTCCCAAGAAACAAGATGTAGCCGATGAGTTAATAAGTTTTAGTGATTGTTCTTCCGAGCACCAGGAAAGCACTGAACAAGAAGACAAGTTGAATGTTATATCCAAGCCTAAGAAGGAGATGCAAGTTCGAAAGAAACATGCACCGGATGTGACACATATCCCTGATACTAAACATTACGAAGGATACAGCACTGTAGCATTTCAGAACACAGAAGCTTTCACAAAACCTAAGACGGAGTTCAAAAATGAAGTGGAGGATCACTCCGAAGATGCTGCAGGTATTGAAAAGATGGCAGAAGTCATCATCATAGAAGGTTTTAATGCCGATGCACCAAAGAAAATGGAAATTACAGTAAGAGAATCAACACAATCAGAGTTTTCTGAAAATGTTACCACAAGTGAAACTGAGATGGAAGCAAAGCTTGATTCAGAGGTGGAGTTAGAAAGTGAGGAAACAATGGAATCAGAATTTAATGGTGAAGGAAACCAGAAATTAAAACCAGTAAAAGATTCAAAACCTATTAACGAATTACACTCATCCTCTGAATCAGAAACAGAGTCTAATCATGACGCAGAATCAGAGTCTCAACTTGAAGCAGAACAAGATACTAATCCCGAAGCAAATCCAAAATCTGAATCTCAAGCAGAACCAGAGAACGAACATGATGTAGAACTTAACTCTGAAACTGAAGCTGAACGTGAGTCTAAGCCTGAAGCGGATCACGAAACTGAGCCCGAAACAGATCATGAGTCTGAGTTTCAAAGCAACACCAAACCAAACAGTGAAACAAATCATGAGTCATCCACAGAAGCGGAACTGAAGTCTGGAGATTCAAAACGTAACGAAAAGTACAGCCAGATGAAGGCCATGCCCCTAACACCAGCCCACGTTATCGAAGACCAAGATCAAGTCGAGGCGCACAATGATAGTTCAGAGCTAGAATCTGGAGAGGGTGTAACAGAAAGTCGCGAAGATCAAGACTCACAGGAGATGCTGACCTTGCGGGATCTCGTCTTAGCAACAATGTCAGGCATCACCGTTGACCAGAACAGCGAGAGCTTTGTTACCGAGGAGTCTCCGATGATCACAGCAAACTGGGACGCGGCGATAGGGTCTATATCAACCACAGTCGTCGGATTCAATAGTCTGGAGCCAGAAGATGAAGGCAGTGGCGCTGGTAGTCCTGAAGACGAGGACAGTAGTGCTGGTAGTGTTGTGGTCGAGGAAGACAGTGGCTCGGAAGTAGAGGACATTAGTGTCGAGGACGAGGACAGTAGTGGTGGTGCTCACGATGTTGAGGACCCAGAAATGAAAGAAGTTTCATAGTTTCATCAGAGCCTCCTGGTTAGTTAGATAATAAGATTTATAAACACAAACACACATACACACACACACACACACACACACACACACACACACACACACACACACACACACACACACACACACACACACACATATACGTATCTGTAAGTTTTAAATTAATTACTGTTTTCCGTTTTGAGATGAGAATGCTTTACCGTGTACAAATGCATGAACCATTTATATGTACATTGAGTGACAGAAAGCTGCAGTCAGTTACTAGGCTTCGTCTCCCAGTTTTGGTCCATATGCCTAGGACCGGGTCATAATTTTTTCACTGGAGAGGACCAGGTCACAAGGTAAAAACGTGCAGATGTTTCCACCATCTGTTTAGCCAGATAGAGGACTAGGATAATCTGAAGGTGAACCTAAGTAGACTGAAGGAAAACCTGAGAAGCCTGGGTGAAGACCCAAATAGATTTAGGGAGGACGCATGTAGCCTAAGGAAGGATCTTGAATAGGCTATGGGAGGACTTAAGTAGTCTATAAAAGGACCTTTATAACCTGAGGGAGAATTCCCAGATATGCTCACAAGCACGTATTATTTTTTTGAAGATCGCGATATCTAAGAGACGAGAAATTGTAGCTGACAAAATCCTCCAGTAAGAAGAGATTTCCTGTTGACATTGTACTTCCCACCTGCTGAGGAAAAAAGCGGGGTGATATACACACACGAGGGAAAAGGAGATGTGATAAAGAAAACTAAACTGAGTTCCATTGGTCGCTTTTAGTATTATCATTAGACACACTGCCACAAAATGCATTCATTTATTAAAGTTTCTACGTACACCATCCACGTATCACAATCCACACACCACTACCTACACATCACAATACAAACATCATCATGACTGAGCCAAATATAGTAAAGATGACATGGAGGAGAGTGAATACGAGGAACCTCTGGGAGTAAAAGGTCACTACGTCGTTGAGTGAGATTATACTTTGGAGACAAAAGAGAATGCTTTAGACGGAAGAGGAGGCAAGAGACTAGCATCCCAAAGGGAAATATATAGGAGAGTAAGAGAGCTCTTGCTCTAATTACAAAGAGTTAATGAAATACACATAAGAACATCTAAACAGGATGGTCTTTCATTCCCGGAAAGGCAGAGAAGCCACTGAATGACCCACTCCTGTAAAATAAGGAAGAGAGAAACACACAGGCAACCCATGGTTTAACGAGAAATATATCACAATAAAAAGGAAGAACGTGAGGATAAGGAAAAATGTAGACCATGAAGGATGAAGGTAAACGGAGAGCAGTACCGAATGATCAGTATAAAGCGTATGACACTGAATCTTGAAGGAAGAGGAGGGTACATTAAAAAATAATTGCCTAAATTTTATGTTACAGCAAACATAAAAAGAGTAGCTATTAAATTTACATATATATATATATATATATATATATATATATATATATATATATATATATATATATATATATATATATATATATATATATATATATATATATATATATATATATATATATATATATATATATATATATATATATATATATATATATAATATTTTTTTCTTTCAACAAACTGTCCGTATCCCACCAAGACAGGGTGGACCAAAAGGAAAAGCGATCATTAATTATAGATGTCCCAAAGGATACAAATTAACGTGCTTTCTGTAAATTTACTGTCGTGTATCGTCGTTGGCACAGACATTATGAGAGCGAAGACAAAAAGCAGCAACCCTGTTCCAAACCTCCCTGTGAAAAAATAAACAACATATTTTATGTACTAAAGGATGAAAGCGGAATAAAATAAGGCAGCCCATGTGAAGCCAGTGCCTCCATATGTGATAATGAATAGCCAACGAAAGCTTAGAAAAACTATTTTTCTTCCCCTTGTCTCCTTCCAAAGATCGTTTTCTATTTATATGGTTATACGTAATTGTTCAGTAGATTGCAAAGAAATTTTCACCGAGTTATTCTTCCTCCAAACTGGTTTCCATTTTCGCCTGAATCTGTAATTCCTGAGGCAATTTGCCTGAAATCTTCCTCACCTTCTGTTTCTCCCAGCCTTCCTCCTCCCCGATCCATACACTTATTTCTCCCGTGTATGGGATGGTCTGTTATGAGAGATGGCAATTCCCAAGTGATAGTAACTCCAGCTATGCCGAAACGAAACCATTGAAGTTCCCGTAGTTGATAAACCCTTCCTGGAATACTTGACGATATCCTGATTGCCCTAGGGAAGTCTCCCAACTCAGCCTGCCACTTCAACACCTTGTACGAGTTCCATTGTGCGTGATCGAATATGACAAACACAGTTAGCGTTGCTCCCTCTGTGTAGCTATCATGTAGAATAGGGTAACAGCACAATACTTATGTATCCAGTTTTTGTTTACTAAATTTTTTTTAAATGACTACTTTAGAATGAAGAGGGATGGAGAAAAACAAAATAAAAATGACATTGACTAAGGCTGAAGTATATTCCAAATTATTATTACTACACAGTTAAAGGCAGGAACAAAACTATCGGCAAATGACCAAACAATCAAATTAAAGAATCTTGAGGATAGAGTTGAGAAATATGACAGAAATAAGCGAGAAAATTCGATAAACTGTTTCAAGTGGTATTGAAGAGGGAACACGTTGACTACTGTTGTCAGGGAAGGCGAGGCCTTGACACGCAGTGTTAAGCCACACAGCTGTCAGGGAAGGCGAGGCCTTGACACACAGTGTTAAGCCACACAGCTGTCAGGGAAGGCGAGGCCTTGACACGCAGTGTTAAGCCACACAGCTGTCAGGGAAGGCGAGGCCTTGACACGCAGTGTTAAGCCACACAGCTGTCAGGGAAGGCGAGGCCTTGACACGCAGTGTTAAGCCACACAGCTGTCAGGGAAGGCGAGGCCTTGACACACAGTGTTAAGCCACACAGCTGTCAGGGAAGGCGAGGCCTTGACACACAGTGTTAAGCCACACAGCTGTCAGGGAAGGCGAGGCCTTGACACACAGTGTTAAGCCACACAACTGTCATGTAAGACGTCAAAGGAACTGAACACTTCATAAAACAACGAGATCAGATGAACTTTCATCGTTGATACAGGAGACAGCAGAGATACTATGCAGCATGCCATGTATACTGAAGGAGATAGTAGAGATAATGAGAGGCAACTGAGTACGATCCATAGAAAGGGAGACCAGGTCTCCAATTCCTTGAATCAAGAGACCTCCAGCAGCGCCAAGGTACCTTCCGTGAAAAGTCTCTTTTACATAAACGTTCTGACTTATTCTCTTAACACTGCTCTTCACAGTTCTTACTATTTAATAACATGTTTTAGTTAGCGTTACCTCTGTTTAAAAGTACCAATGTGCTTTACAAATTACCATCATTAGTTATAAGTTACTAATGTTAGCTACAACTTACAGTACCATTGTTAGTTACAACTGACCATTGTCAGTTACAACTTACAGTACCATTGTCAGTTACAACTTACAGTACCATTGTCAGTTACAACTTACCATTGTTAGTTACAACTTACCATTGTCAGTTGAACATTACAATCTACATAAATTTTATTTCGTCATATATCTTAGGTTGTTCTTTTAACTCTTCCTTCTAAGTATTGAGCCGGAATGTGGTATATACACCGAGTGGTGTATAGTTGTTAGTGTGTATACGCTAGAGTTTACTTGAATGCCTCTTCTAAGGATGACAGTATTGATGACTGCTGGTAAACAGGTGATATACAGCCTTAATGACCCTCTGTAGACGATAGGTTTTAAACGTAAATTAACCAATCAACTGACCCGGTATTGAGCTGTGTGTGTTGATACACCAACACGTGTGTGTGTGATACACTAGCACCTGTGTGTGTTGATACACCAACACGTGTGTGTGTGATACACTAGCACCTGTGTGTGTTGATACACCAATACGTGTGTGTGTGATACACTAGCACCTGTGTGTGTTGATACACCAACACGTGTGTGTGTGATACACTAGCACCTGTGTGTGTTGATACACCAACACGTGTGTGTGATACACCAGCACCTGTGTGTGTTGATACACCAACACGTGTGTGTGTGATACACTAGCACCTGTGTGTGTTGATACACCAACACGTGTGTGTGTGATACACTAGCACCTGTGTGTGTTGATACACCAACACGTGTGTGTGATACACCAGCACCTGTGTGTGTTGATACACCAACACGTGTGTGTGTGATACACTAGCACCTGTGTGTGTTGATACACCAACACGTTTGTGTGATACACCAGCACGTGTGTGAGTGTTAGTACACCAACACGTGTGTGTGATACACTAGCACCTGTGTGTGTTGATACACCAGCAAATGTGTATACTTATACACCAGCACCTATGTGCCCATTCATACACCAACACCTGTGTGTATGTGTTGATTCACCAGCACCCGGGTAAACACTGATCACAGCAGGTATTGCAGCACCATCTGGGAGACAGCAACACAACTCTGAGGTGTTGCAGCAACATAACGTTATACTGACAATAAATATGACCAATAAGACCCACTCTTCGAATCCTATTTATGTACACAATTTTCTAATAAAATTCACTTTTGATCTAAAGTATTTTTTTTATCCTTAGTTTAGAACTTTAAAATTAATTGATTTAGAAGGACAGGGGAAAAACGTTATTATTATTATTATTATTATTATTATTATTATTGCGTAGAGGTCATGCAGAGCCTCGAGAGCGGAGGCAATCAGATCAGATCCAAGGAAGGAGAGGATTGCTTAAATTCCTTGGATCAAGAGACCATCAGCATCAATGCAACCATCCTCGACGAGTGGTGGCCACTGAGCCTGGTTCATTCGCAGTAGGTAGGGAGGAAGGGATCCCCTGTGCAGTCACTGCTGATACCTGAGCGTGGTGGCAGTGACTGAAACCCTCGACCAAGCTCCTCTAAATATACAGGCTGCCCTGTACACCCCGGCTCTGTGCTAGGGCGCTTGGCTCTCAGTTCATTCGACCTTAGTTCAAGCCCAGCCGGAGGCGGGCCGTAGTGACATCCAAGAGTCTGCTTATTTTGTTGGATGCACCATAAACATGTGGCTCCTCCTGCATGATAGAATGATGATAGATGGACTGACTGGTGTCAATCTCCCTAAGTCTTAAGTCAATAAAGTTCAATTGTAGTTCTTTTCGTATTATTGTTCTCAAACTGCTAACTGACAAGCCAAGATTGTAATCTACTCCCTCTTTGAAAGCATACAGCTTAGCCAATTCATTAGTTCTATCATGCATCTGGAGACCAATGTGAGATGGAATCCACAGCATGTGCACTCTGACTCCTATGTCCATAATCTTACCATACCTGTGTCTGGCTTCTGACACAAGCATGCCACAATTTATACTAATAAGTTGAGAACATTTATGGATGACAGAGAATCAATTACTATTAAAGCGTCAACCTTAAATACATGGACGCATTTAAGCTCATTGTTTTAGTTTAATATCTTTATTATGCACCCCATACCCATCCTGTGGGTCCAGGGACTGGGCCTCAAAATTTTGATAGCTGAGCAAGTTACAAAGGTAATGAACTCAGTTAGATCTGGTAACAATCATGACAAATTACAAAGGTATTTACAGATTACAGAGGTACATAATGGGTCCAGGAACTGGGCCCCATTGGCGGTGCATTTTTACATTTATATTATTTACTATGATCAAAACCAAGCGCTAAACCCACTAGGGTCATACAGCCTTATTTTTTGTTCATAGGGAGCGCTGATCCTGTACGGGGTCATATAGCGCAATGGGGAATGGCAGGTCTTCAGGTTCGATCCAAGGAAGGGAAGGGCAGGTCTAATTACCACTTATCAAGAGCCCTTCACCGGCATCAAGAAACACCTCTCGAAGGGTATTAGTGGTGCACACTTAAGAGTTACTGAGTGTAGGTCAGCCCAGGCTGGACGGTAGTGACAGCCATGAGTCTGCTGATCTTGCTGCCGGTGCCGGTGACATGTGACGGTTCTTGCATAGTAAGTAAGTTTATTCAGGTATACACAAATACATTTACATAGATTATCATACATAGCAGTATATGTGTAGAGAACCTAGAATAACCCAAAAAGTCAGAGTGACTTATTTCCATTGGGGTCCTTTTAGTACCTTAATATACACTGTAGGAGATATATGTTATTATATTATACAGGATATATGTATACTAGGAATAATGTAAAATGAGTTATTTACATTTACATGTGTGTTAGCTAAAAAAATAAAAAATAATTCTCCTCCCTTTCTGTCACTACATTCATTATGTACCTTTTGGCTCTCTTCTTGAACTGGCTCATGCTATGACTGACCTTGACATGTGCAAGCAGTCTGTTCCATTTCTTTATTGTTGTACAATAAAAGGTGTTTGAAGCTTGGCCACTGACTGTGGGTACTACAAAGTTGTGCTCTCTCTCCCTAGTACTATGACTGCTTTGGTTCCCAGCCTTGACAAAATTGGCAGCAAGATATTCTGGACACTGTTTGTGAGCAATTTTATAAACTTGATTTAACTTAAGTTGTTTTATTCTGACTTCAATATTCAGCATATCCAATTGTTGTAATTCATCCTGGCCTACATGTTCTCTTGGGCCCAGGTCCAGGATGACAGATGGACTGACTGGTGCATTTTGTGGGGAAAGACTAAAGCCCCTTGGGGCTATACAGCACCTGGGAAATTGGAAGAAATCCTATTTAGTCCAAGGAAAGGGAGGGTAGCTCAATTACATTAAATCAAAAGCCCTTCGCTGGCATCGAAGGGACTTTCATTCCTATTACTAGTTTAATTATTTTAGTTAGGGAAAGCGCTGAGTTCGTAGGGGTCACAGCGCCTGGGAATGGGGCAGTCAGGGTTATGCCAAGTAGAGAAAAAGTCCAATTTATTGGATGAATCACCTCACCGGAAAAAAAGCAGCTCCCATGAGTGGAGGTTTCAGAATAGGTATCACACTTATGAAGGCTGGAAGAAAATATAGCAGTTAGCCATAAACTAATGATAGAAAACGAGGATATAACCATCGTTTTCTGTTAAAAACGTGTGAAGGGTAGACCAAATTAGATGCTGCTGAAACGCTACCATGAATTTTTTTTATATAATAATAAGAATACTAATGAAATAATATCTATTTCTACAAGTACATGTACATAGTTTACAGGCCAAGCTGACATCAATGACATAATATTATATAGAAAGCCGCTTCTGAGCATTTCTGGCAAATTAGGTCAGTTTTGTCCTGGGATGCGACCCACACCAGTCGACTAACACCCAGGTACCCATTTTACTGATGGGTGAACATAGAGGGGTCGATCACCATGCCCAACCCTTCTAGGGCAGGGTAGGTGCCATGGCTGGATCTTGCTACCATCTGCGGCTCGCAAGCCTGCCCTTCCCGTCAGCCTCCTTGGGGCGGGGAAGGTGGCAGACCAGAGAGGCCAAGCATCCATCTACCTACCAGCCTCGTGCTGGTGGGGAATGTGGCTAGGTCTGGGGGCAGTTGGTCCCGCCGCTGAGGGGTACCCCCTCCCATGGGAGACATAGGTCTATGATACTCCCACGACAGGGAGCCGGAGCTGGGTCGCCATCTGGTAAAGACCCGGGCCGGCGAATCAACATCTCTTCCTCCTGAACATAGACAACCAGTGTAAGGAAACACGCCTAATGTTTCCACCCCTTCCCCGGGAATCGAACCCAGAACTCACTGTGTGAAGCGAAGCAAGAGCTTTTGCCACCAGGCCACGGGGCACCATTAGGGGCATACAACACATGGGAAAGGGAAAGGGGGGGAAGGTGATCAGGTTTGATCCAAGGAGATAACTTCAATTCCTCTGATCAGGGGGCTTCTTGAGAACTGATGGGTGGACTTTGTTGGGTTAAGTTGGGTGGCTAGCCTTCCGGAGATGATTAATAATGATTAATAATGAAGATGATTAATAATGAAGAATGAAAATGAGGAATGGTGAAAATTAAGGTAAAAATGACATGAAAAAAGTGAGAGATCGAGAGTGAAGGAGAATTATAATCATAACGAAGCACTAAACCAGTAAGGGTCATACAGTGCTGCAGGGTAGGGTGTGCTAAAAGGTGTAATATGCCTGATCAGAGATCAGCGAGGGTGAAGAGTATAACAAGAGGTAGTGTGGAAACTTATTTCTTTGCTAAAAGTTCCATAGGGTAAATAAGCCGTATGAAGCCTTAAACATACCACGGATAGGTCCACTGAGTTTATGAACCCACACACCCACCCAAACAAACACACTCACGAGTTGGCGAAGGTAGTGAGATAGTACATATTAATTGATAGATTTACTCTCCTAGGAAGGTCTAGATAGGTTTGTACAGTTAGTAACTAATATTAGGATTATTGAGGCAACTTTAGATATTAATAATGTAGTCCTAGGACCTTAACATAGGTAGGTTTAGGCCTCAATAGACGAACATTAGGTTGTATAAGCCAATGAGAAATGGCAAGCCCATGCTGAAGACAGGCAGTATGGGTCCCCCAGCGCATGACATGCGCTCTCCTTAGACCAGACACCATCGAAACAACACGCGCCGGGAACAGTAGCCCGGCACCCCCACGTGTCTACCACCATCAGATCTGGGGAACTCGGAGGAGGCATCCCGAAGTACTGTGGTTATCTTCCTCCATCCAGACCCACTACAGTAAGACAATACCTTTCTTTCTCTCAGTATCTGGCCAGTTTTCTGGGAAAAAACGTGAGTGAGTTGAACTGTGGGTCTCGTACAGTCGGACGCTAGAATATCAGTACATACCAGCGTCCCCTCTTAAGTACAAGTCTAGAAGCTAGTGTCTCATACTGCTTAGATATTGCTTAGATTATTATTATAATCAAATAGAAGCGCTAAACCACAGGGGTTATAAAGCGCTGCAGGTTATTGCAGGATGCAGGGAGAATGGGTTGTAAGAGGGAGATGGAGGATTAGTAGGGTATGGAGTGCAGCAGGATGGTGGATAGTGCAGGGATAGAGGGTAGCAAGAGATCAAGGTAGAAGGGACTGAGGGAGGTGCTAGAGGTATAATCTTCAGAGTTTGTGTAGATATTGCTTAGAGGATATCCCTTGGAGTTAGGGAATTCTGAGTTTCAGGCAGGACACTAATACCACTTGAATTCTTGCAGAATTATAGTCCTGACTGCATTTGATGATTTGGAGGGAAGAGTCTAGAGAGACTAAGGATTAGGAAGGTTGGAAGACCGAGAGACATTTTCTTCTCCTTCAAGTAAGGTAACCCCCTTTTTTAGTCATGCATGTAGGTGGGAAATTCTTGCAGCTGCAGTTATATGGAAATCTGTCCCATAACCCACTTGTGAGCCAGAGAGGAGTAATCTCAGGGTGTCGGTGTCAACAGTACTTGCCAGGAGAGCACCTTACAAGGAGGCAGTCCAAAGACAAATTTCCAAATAGAGTTAGGAAGGGCGATGAGGAGTGATAAAGAAGGTGCATGTGATCAAAATTGGTGTAAAAGTTGTTGCTGACATAAATGGAAATAGGTAGTCTGCGTCAACGGTGGGGCCGTCAGCGAGGAAGGAAGATAAAATAAGAGTGATAGAGCTGTGACGTCAGAGTTTGAAGGTGAAGATGACAAACCATACCACGGGTGGGGTTCGATCCCGTGATCAGAGAGTCTCTAAACTCCAGACCGTCGCGTAAGCCACTGAGCCAGCTAGCTTCAATAAGATTCATCCAACTATGAATATTTCTACACCATAGGAAGGTTAGCATAGGCACCACTGTGTCCACAAAAGCAAGTTTTTACAGACGAATCTCCCGCTAGCATGGCCGTGACGAACTCTAGCTCAAGTCCCCTCAAAGCCGTCAACATGACTCACGAAATTGTAATGACACGATTGCCATCATGTTGACGGATTTGAGGGGACTTGAGCTAGAGTTACCACGGCCATGCTAGCGGGAGATTAGTATGTAAAAAACTTGCATTTGTGGACACAGTGGTGCCTATGCTAACCTTCCTATGGTGTAGAAATATACCTAGTTGGATGAATCCTATTGAAGCTAGCTGGCCCAGTGGCTTACGCGACAGACTGGAGTTTTGAGACTCTCTGATCGCGGGTTCGAATCCCACCCGTGGTATGGTTTGTTTGTAATCGTGTCATTACGATTTCGCAAGTCGTGAAGATGACATGATGATGATGGCCGCGGCTGCTAGGTCGTGTAGGGCTGTGTACCAGTGCTACAGTCACCCAGCTGTGTACCAGTGCTACAGTCACCCAGCTGTGTACCAGTGCTACAGTCACCCAGCTGTGTACCAGTGCTACAGTCACCCAGCTGTGTACCAGTGCTACAGTCACCCAGCTGTGTACCAGTGGTACAGTCACCCAGCTGTGTACCAGTGCTACAGTCACCCAGCTGTGTACCAGTGCTACAGTCACCCCTCTCCTAAAAAATCCACTTTTCTTCGAAGATTTATAGATTATGTTTATGGGAGCGCTAAACCCACAATGGTCATATCTGAAGGAACAAGAGGTAATTAAGTTCGATCTAATAATGCCATATGAAGTTAGTATACGCTGGGGACAAGATTCTTGACAACCAGACAAATGAGACAGACTGACAATTTTCCTGATGCTGTACCCTCTACCTCTTATGATCATTCAGATGATCAACCTGAAGGTCATTATTCCCTAAGTACATGACAAGTATTGAGAAATCATCAAGTGTCATTTGTGAATACCAATTTAGATCCTCATCCACAAATTGAGGTACCCATTGCAACAGTTTGATCCTCCCAAAGATGATAATCATTCAGCATATGTCAATCTCACCCTAGCAGAGTTGGGGTTAAATGTAAATAACCTGTATAGATGATTAATATAGTTTAATTTGTATTTCAACTGTTACAATATCATCTTAGTATTATTCAAGAAATTTTTGTGTGTTCATATTCTCTCCGAATTCCTAGATTTAACAGTATAGATTTGAATGCACCGAATCTACCTTGTCTGTTAATCACTGCCTTCTTTGTAAATATATTTCCTCAGAATCCGTAGATCACATGAATACAGATGGATCAATTTTTTATTACAATATTCTAACATTGAGCTCATTAATTACTGTGAATTGTGATATATTATACATAGTAATGCATTACAATAAGATCCATTATATTGATTTCCATCACGATAATATCCTTGTGTATCAACTGTTGTGTACTTTGGCGTTGTACAGAATCAGCCTAGAGCCGTATGCCTGTTGCCTCTAGTTTGTATTAGCTGTATGTTGGGACGACATAGGTAACATGACCAAGCTGTCACTAGTAGTTCAGTGATAGTATTAGTAGCATATAACTTAGTCGAGTCACGAGCCTTGCACGTGATCATTGTCCGTTACCAGCTCCCTGCTGACCTAAGCAGTGTCAAGATGTCAATCTTGAATATGAACGCCTCTCGTCCACCAGCGTCAGTTATAGTCGAGAGAGCAGACAGTAGACAGGCCAGGTGTTAGGCTCCGAGAGTACTCCCACATATTTCCACCAATACAGCAAGTTCCAACCTAATCACGTCTGTTATTACCCAATCCATGAAAAGACCACCCACGACAAAGAGGCCTGGACACAGACAGACCGGGCCACAGAGCGCGTTTACCCCCGAAACCCTCCCCAGGTATATCTTAATTTTATAGGGAGAAGGGATGATTAACTGAAGTGAGGCTGTCACGTTAGAGCCAAAGAGTATCAATTAAAAGCCCCACTTTCATGATCCCACCACTGCAGTGGGAGGAGAGTCTTGCATTAAAAAAAATTAACAAAACAAGGAATTACACCCCCCCACCCCATGCGATTCAACAAGCATGTGGCAGAAAACCAGGCCTAGGATTTTTTTTTTTTTTTTTATATTCTAGTTCTTATACAATTGGATTAATTATAAGAGGCATCCGTTAAAAGAGGACATCCTCCCTGACACTACATTCTTATTGACTATACAAAAAAAAATATATATATATATTTTGTCTCAAACATGCAAGATTTCAGATAAGTCTTATTTCTAGACACTTAGGTCACACTACACATGCATGTACAAGCATATATATACTCCTCTGGGTTTTCTCCATTTTCTTATTAGTTCTTGCTCTTATTTCCTCTTATCTCCATGGGGAAGTAGAACAGAATTCTTCCTCTAAGCTATGCATGTCATAAGAGGCTACTAAAATGCCAGGAGCAAGGGGCTAGTAACCCCTTCTCCTGTATGTATTACTAAATGTAAAAGGAGAAACTTTCGTTTTTCCTTTTAGGCCACCCTGCCTCGATGGGATACAGCCGGTGTTTTTATATATATATATTATATATATATATATATATATCTGCGCTAACCAGGGTTCGAACCCATGTTGAACTGGTCCCTCCAATCCTACAAGAACCAAGCACAGAGCTGTGTTTTTTACCTTGGCCGAGGACATACGGAGGTGTGGGAGCTTTCAAGCTAATTTCATTCTAATCCCTGTGTGGTGTACGACTACGAGCAGTAGTTATATATTGCAACCACGAACAAGTGGTATTAGATAGATATATATATATATATATATAATATATATATAATATATATATATAATATATATATAATACACTAAACCTACGTTCTCTTAATGACAAAAATTCTTTACTATGTAATGGGATTAACTTTAAACACTGTGCTTACAATTCACTTACGGACATGATCCTAGATGGGGGCATCAAAACTATCAAAGGAGTGATACAGAGCGTAAGGGAATTGAAGGTAATAAAGTTAAGGAAAATCTTGCTATGCCTTGCATCAAGAGCCTCTTATTCACAAAGAAATTTAATGAAAGATTTAATTAAGGTTTTCCTCAAGGAGCACCTTTAGATTATCCATTCACCGCTCTCCTTTTTACAAAGTTCTCTTGTCAGTGTGCAGCAGCTTCCCTTGACTCTAAGGGAATAATTTAACAGTATGCACGACAAAGATGGCACCAGTTCTCTTCCATACCCTGTGGATTATATTGGAATCAATGAGAAGCGCTAAACCCGTAGGATTATACAGCTCATGTGGGGGGGATGGATGATTGTATCTAGGCTTAATTCAGGGAACTGGGGCATAGTTCCAATTCCCTAGATGAAAGAGCCCCTCACCAGCGTCGAGGAACCTCCCTTGAAGGGATATACCTAGTGGAGAGTGGCACCCCTCCCAGGAAAACCCCTGGCACATTATCACCGAGAAGCTGTATACTCAAGTAGTTCATACACCGCCTGGACACTGTCCAGGAGTCGCTGCTGCTGCACTATGACTTACGGTAAAGGGAGGGTTAGCGCTCATGCCTTCAATTAGAGCTCTTCATTGGCTAGTAGTAATCTATTAAGGGCTGTGTATATGAATTTGTTTCGTGACTGCGGACACTAATTAGAATGTTAAACTAAACACAGGTTAGTCAAGACTGCACGAGTGGTAAGCTGGCGTTGCTAACTAAGACTCCTGTACTATTGTAACTTTTAATGACAAGACAGTAGCTCTAAGAACCGCATAATGACCAAAGAATCTTTGGTCTTTCAGGCTTAAGTACACTGGAGAGAATTCAGAAAAAAGTAATGAAATTTTAAACTTTTATTAAGCCAACAGACAAGGGTTTTGGATAAGCCGAGAATGTCACTTATGCAGATTTAACGTCGTTCGGTGCGGCAAAGTGGCAGAAGCACAGACGTCCCTTGTCTGTGTCGATGAGGTGAGGCGCCATAAAGCAACTGTAACAGCAAACTTCTTCACCAGTCTGGAAAGTGACGTATTCCGCACAGTCTCTGCACATAACCCCAGTGACGCACTTCACAGCCTACAAGAAAAGAGAACTAGAATTTGACCAGTTAGGTCAGCATGTAAATACTCAGGAAGAAGCACCAAACCCATGACTTACACCTGAGGAATGGAAAAAAGTCACATTAGGTAATAAGAGGGAGGATTTCACAGGTGAAATCTACTCAGTTGGGAAGAAAACTTATACAGCAACAGAAATGGAGGCAGTCCAGTAGGAAGAGCACAACTAGCTCCTTCGATGAAGACTTTAGTCAAGCTTTAACCCCCATATGAATCTTTAAAGATCTTCAAAAACCACTAAAGAGAAAGCTTTATAATGTCTAGCTGTATATCTTACTAGATGTGTTACTTACTCTCGAGTATTTCAATTTACCCTCCAGCTTTGTCAAGAGCTCTTCGTGAATCTGGGTGAAATTTTCAGGAAGTTCAAGAGCCACTTCCACCTCCTTCCAGGAGGAAGCGTTCACAATGGAAACACCAACGAGTTCCAAGGCATCTGAATCAAAGTAATTAAGCTGAAACATTAAAAGTAGGATTTATTTTAAACATCATTTACTATGTTAATGGCTTAAAAATATTAAGCCACAAAACTTTATAGACTAGCAAAGTGATTTAGCATAACCAAGAATCTGTAATTAAGCCCGCAAGGGTAAACAGGACGTATGACAAAATGGTTAATCCAAGGAAGGAAACTACAGAGAAACTTTTGGAAAAGTTTTCGATCCAGGAAACAGCTAAGCGGAAGAAAATGTTAAAGCAGCTTGTTTAAAAAAAAAAAAAATTACTGACTAGCATTATCTAGAAATTAAGTAACCATAGAAAATATACCATTAGGTGACCAAATATTGGTACCAACGAGGAAGACCCGCCCGAAGACCCAGGCAGACTTACCTAACTCCTCAGCTTGTGTCTGGGTAAAGTTAGATTCTTCAGAAAGATCCACGTACACACTGGGAATGTAGTCGTCCTTGGTGTTGACAATTCTCGGTGAAGATCCCTGTCATGTATAGTGGTAGAAATTGTGCGTAGCTGGTGCGTACATGTTTTAAACTAGTCCATTAATTGCATGACCCAGAAATTAAATGATTTAAGATGTGCGAAGTTCCATTAGCAGCAAAGATTATTGCTGAAATATACGAAAGTCATTTAAATCTTCATTTTAAACATTAATTGGTTTCCCGATAACTTGCCTATTTACCTATTACGGTGAGCGCTAAACTGATAGGTATTATACAACGCCTGTGTAAGGGGGGGGGGAATGGAAGGCTCAATTCAGGAAATTGGAGCACAAATTAAATTCCCTAGATCAAGAGCTCACCAGCGTCGAAGAACATCCCTGGAAGGGTTCAAAAGACTGATGGAAAGGGATATTTGAACCCAACAGACCAAATTGGACCCATTCCCTCTAAAGAACTAAGGAACTTTCTGAAAGGTCAGACTGAATTTTGCCACTTACCTGGTAACGAGGAACCAAAGGCTTATCTCTCTCTTCCCGATGGTTGCAAAGAGTACCTGTTAACAGGTAAATTTATATGAATTTTTTGCAAATATTGAAAATTAATTTTATCGAGGAAAGTTTAAATTAAAAAAAAAATTAATATACCTTCATCAGGAACGCATTCTTCTTCAGTGCGCGTTGAAGTGTCATTCAACTCGTGTTCGTGGACGCCTTCAGTAGTAGTAGCGGGGTCTTCAGAAAGTTCACTGCCGTAGCCGAAAAATGAAGAAAGTGTATCCCAGAATCCACCCTGGGTTCTGTATTCTGGGAAAGTTCCGTAGGAACTAGTACCTCTTCTTCCCCTGGATTTCTTCCAGGGTAGGTTTTTGATGATAAAAGTCAGGTCTTCAGGAAGTCCAAAGTCTCCCTCTCCTTTATGCGCCGCTATAAGTTTTAGTATAGAGAAGTCAAGAGTAAAGTTTGACATCTCTACCGGCTTTGAGCTAATCTTATGATAAATATCAACTAAAATCTTCAAACGTGACTGAACCTGATAATAGGCTTCAAGAGACTTTGCTCGAGTTATGAAAGTCAACAAATCAAAGACTTTCTCCATTTCGTATTTACCTAAAGCTTTCCCAAGATCCCAGTGGCTAAACTGGGCCATTTCAGACTCAACCGATGCGTTCAGCGATATTTCAATCTCGTCAGGTGGATAAACTACTCCAGTTATCGCATTAAACTCTGGGAATTTCACAGTGATAGGAAGTTCATTATATGGTTTAAAATTAATTTTTATCTTATAATAATCAAGTGCGCCTTTTAGTAGGCTTGCAGAACCAGTGAAAATGTTGTTGGGATTTGGCCAAGTAATGCCAGCCTGGAAATAGTCTCCTAATACAAATTTATTACTATAAATCTTCGAACATACTCCAAATACTTTGTCCATAGCATTAACAAGATCGGATTTTGAGCCTATTGGTTTTCCGCTGGAATACCGCTTCTTAACGACCTTTAAGAGACCGTTAATTTCGTAAAAAACTTTGTCCATTGCCCAATCAACCAATCCTACCATGTTATAGTCTGTAGTAGAAACTACGTCCACCAATTTACGCAGTCGAGTCCTGTTTAAAAGAACGTCCGTAAACTTAGTGTAGGATTTGAAAATCTTTTTAATATTTATATTGGTCGAGTTTACAAGTTCATTTATTTCCTTAGCTTCTCTCATTAAGGTGAGAAGTCTTCCTTCAGAAGGATCACCAACCTCTTCATATCTAGGAGATTTTGCTATGAATGGAGACGTGTTTGTCAAAACAATTTCTCTGCCATTGATTATGTTCAAGTAATGGGTGCTAAAGTTCCTCAATACCCCATATTCTTTTCTTATCCACTCTGGGGCCTCTTCGCTACTGAAATCTATACTAGAAGTCAGTTTAGTTATGCCCAAGTATACTAAATTTCTCCATAAATAAGCAATAGATAAGGTAGTAATCATAAAGCCGTTGTCTTCACTAGTCAGCAACATTTGAAGAGACTTCCCCGCTTCAGGAGGTTTGTGGTTTTCGTGGAGAACAGCGAAGGAGCAGCACCACACACCTATCACCAACATCACCATGTACCTCTCCATCTTCACTAGGCTAAAGAAAAAAAATTGTAGGTCAGTTAGGATTACTCAAAATACATAAATTGGCATGAAAGCCTCGTACGAAAATTTAGAGATAAAAGGGAATGGGGAGATAAAAACTTTTAAACAACTTCAGCTTCACACGGCCGTGAAAGCAACTTCTAAAAGTTTGCTGTGAGATTTAAGCTTTCATACCTTTCACCATTCCTTCACCCAGCCTCTTCACAAACTCACCTTAACGAAGTTTCATAAAGGTTGCGGAAGCATTACCTTAGCGCATAATACATAATGTGGATTACATTACCGACAATTTTCGCTTATTAAAGTTAATTCGGTTATACCAAAGGTTATAACTATCACTAGAAATATGAAGGTCTATTTACTTTAAGTCTCAAAACCTTTAGTTAATAACTAAATTCTGGAAATTCCTGGGTTATTTTGCGCAAACTTTTTCAGACTATCGATAAAAAAAAGGGACTTAACAGCAGTATGGTGCTACCCTATTATCTAGTAATAATTAAGTGGGAACTAAAGCTTGATAAGTCCCTTCGGGCAGGATGGGAATCATGCATTGTCTAGCCTTGAACTGGCAGACTTCAGTGGAAAAGGAGAGGCGGCAGTGATAACTTTTTGGGGACGACTGGAGGTGCGGGCGTGTCTTTTGAGAACGCTCAGTGCTCTGGCTATGATCTTCCAAGGATATGCCCTCAAACCAGACCTAGGTTGGAAAAAACTACAGGATTAAGAAATCGTGCAAGTCCTAATTAAATAAAGGTTGTGCATATGCTGGAAGTAAAGGTTAAGCGAGACTTACTATCTCGCGCGTTCAAGATTAGTAATATTGCAGGGGTATTAGTTATAAGATAAATTTCCATTTCAGCTGACAGCAGTACCAGCCTACCTCCAGTGTAGGTACCAGCCTACCTCCAATGCAGGTAGGACACAGTTTACAGTAAAACTGCAATTTCACTGAATTTAGGTAAAAAGTTTTATATATCTGAAGACTCTTACTACTTTGAAAAAAGGGGTTCAGAAACTATGAAAAATAAAAAGTAATTTGAAGAATTTATATTAAAATTAAACCTGAGAATTAAAAATGGAAGGGGGAAAGAAAACTAAAGCTGGGGAAGGTATAACCACAAGGTAAATTATATTTGCAACAGAAGTTGCAACTAGAGGCTTAGTAGGCATAAGTTTCCAACTTTTATTCATGCAGAGCAAAGCTTGGGGGGGGGGGCGGGTAAGGTAAGAAAAAAAAAATACTTCCTGTACACAAGCTACAGGGAAGAGTTGCACAATGAATGCTCCATCACACCAAGCAACATTGCGGTGCAAAAATACGTAAATTAGATTTTAAACCAAATTAAAGACAATCAATCACTCATTCATTCATTCATTCAGCGGTATATACCACCTATGCTCGTACCCATCCATTTATATGCGCGTTCCTTATTGCTTCGTGAATAAAGACTCCCAAAGTCTATCAGTTTAAGAGTTTAACACCTTAGCAAATTTACATTTTACTATCGAGACTTAAATTGTCAGTGTCAATTACAAAGCAAGAAAACCCATTTTAAGTCTTCCATAAGCCATAGTTATTATAATCAAAACTAAGCGGAAAACCACCAGGGTCATACAGCACTGCAGCCGTATCAGTAGATCGTTCCGTCAGTGGCAAAAAACGTGTCAGCAAATTCGGAAGAAAATGAAATACCTGCATTTACACAGACAAAAGATGCCGGGTACGTTCTTACACCAGTACCCTCTGAAGATTAGCCCTCCCACTCTACCCTGTCAATAAACACAAACATCACCGTCAGAGTAACGGAAATTCCCATTGTGTATACTGTGTTTAGAGCTTAAAAAAAACACAACTAATCCTCACCGTTCTGGTCAGGTCACTGGCGTCTCTGGTTCACACGAGGGTTCACAACACCTCCCACCCGCGAATCATTAACACCTCGACTCCTGAATTATCGAGCGTTTCTTTTAATACGTAAATGCAGATTTCACTGCCCTTTCCCCCCCCCCACTGAATGGTGAGAAAGTAATAGCATTAATAATGTCTAGTGTCCAGTGGCTCTCCTGGCAAGCATCACATGTATCAACACAAACTTCATAGTTGGCGTGTGAAACTTCGAATTTTGTTTCACTAGAATGTTTATACTGGTATCAAAATACAAGATATATACACCCAGGGGTGTATATATCTTGTATTTTAGAGAATATACACCCAGGGGTGTATATTCTGAGTGTATACACTGACATTCATTCATATTTAAGGGATTCAAATATTTTTGACATTAGTGTACAAGGAACTGAAGCCTTAATGACACTCGTGTAGTTAATAGCCTTGACACCTAGCACACTATTTTGGCATCCAAGGCTTCAAATTCTGTTTCATTGTGGCATCCGAGGCTTAATCAAATTGAAATTCAAGACAGAAGTGGTACGGAACAGGACAACAGAAGCCACTGTTAAAGGACTCTCAACAACAATTGTACCTCAATCGAGACAGAACACGAAAAAAAAGGGAATAACTCAAGAGTGAGATCAAGACGAAACCAGTGGAAGGAGAGACAGGACAGACAGGACACTTCAGCCTTTGAGGGAACATCAAACACAAATGCTTACATAATTCCCTCAACTCATGTCTCCCCATATCAACCAAACACAATAAACAGAAACAAACCACACATCATAGCCCCCATCCCCCTAAACACTAATTTCACGATCACATCACAGCAGCCTCCCTTAATATTCCGCCCTGCCTCCCACCCTCCCAGCCTGCACCTTCCTCTTCCAAAAATACAGTAATGGAAAGGAAGCTTAAGGTATGGTACACCAATGCAGATGGAATAACAAATAGGAGTGAAGAGTGGCAAGAACGAATCACTGATGCATCACCTGACATCATAGCACTAACAGAGACAAAACTTACAGGGATGATAACAGATGCAATCTTTCCACCTGGATATCAGATCCTGAGGAAATACAGAGAGAACAGAAGAGGGGGAGGTATAGCACTGCTCATCAAAAACCAGTGGAGTTTTGAGGAAGTGGGAGGAATGGACAGAAGGGAAACAGAAGACTTCATTGTTGGAATACTTCAGACTGAACAGCAGGAGGCCATGACCAGAGTATGATGAGCACAATAGGGCAATGATGAATACACTAGCTGAAGTGGCCAGGAGGGCTCATATGGGTAAAACAAAATTACTATTAATGGTGGATTTCAATCATAAAGAAATTGACTGGGAAAACCTAGAACCACATGGAGGACCATAAACTTGGAGGGCTAAGATGTTGGAGACTATTGGAGAACTTCATGCACCAATATGTTAGGAATACAACCAAAGAGAGGAGAGGATGTTGCAGCAAGGCTGGATCTCATATTCGCCTTGAATAGTTCAGACATAGGGGATATCACACACAAAAGACCCCTTGGCACTAGTGATCATGATGTCCAGAGTTTTGAATACCTTGTAGAGTTAACAGTGGAGAATGCAACAGCACAAGAAGAACGAGAGAAGCCGAACTTCAAAACAGGGGACTACATAGGCATGAGAAGTTTCCTGCATGAAGTGCAGTGGGAAAGAAAACTAGAGGGAAAGACAGTAAATGAAATGATGGAACTAGTGACCACTAAATGCAGGGAGGCAGAGGAGAAGTTCATACCAAAGGGTAACTGAAAAAATGGTAAGACTGGAGGTGTAAAGAGGCCAAAGCCAAGTGTGCTAGACCATGGAAAAGATACAGAAAGCAAAGGACTCAATAAAAAGGGAAGAAGAACCAAAAACGAATATGCAGGGATAAGGAGAGAGGCTGAGAGGCAATACAAGAACGACATAGCATCAAAAACCATTCATTCGTCACTCAGCCTTGGTAGTGAGCAGACGCACGCTGTGCTTCTCTTCTCTGTCTGGGATTGACGGTTGGTTTTCACAAACATAGCGCAGGCTGGCAGGAGGCGAATAAACACCGTATGCATAGAGCTTATTTGTGGCATGGTTTATGGATCTACAGCTTCAGTATTTCTTCCTGCCATTCTATGAGATAATTTTCCCATAAACAACACAGATTTATATGGAGTGGCCCTCAATGGAGCTACACGTATATTTGTGAAGCTATGTTCAGCCAGTGTGTATGAAAGCCTGGTAGATAAGTACCAGGAAGTACGTCTAGTGGTCAACCTGGCTGTAAAGGTATGCTTGCATGATGTCTCACGCTTCTATTCATGGGTAAAAGTCAAGAATGTTCCGTTTGAAGCAATTGAGGAAGATCTACATGCTGCCTTTGAGGCGTATGGGACTGTGCATATGGCGACGGTTGGCAAGTGGACTGAAGGACTCTATGTGGGATTGCCCAAAGGGTCCTACACACTTAAGGTGACCCTTCGGTACCCAATACCGTCCTATGTAGTATTGACAGACTTTAGGACCCAAGTTTTTGTGTCATATGCTGGCCAGAGGCGCACCTGTCGTCTTTGTGGTGCATATGAGCATGTTGCGGCTCAATGTGAGCGGCGGCATGGGGCGCGCCCTGCCTTTAAGGTGGTGCCAGATATCGACAGACAAGAGGAGACCCTTCCCACAGAGGTGGGAAGTGAGCAGTGTGCCTCTGGTGTTGTTGAGGTTAGCAAGTCGGTGGGACCGGCAGGAGACTGTCTGACTATGTCTTTGGATATGCAGGTGGTGGAGACACTGCAGGCGGACCCCGAAGAAGTAAGGAAGGTGGAGAGCTGGAGAAAGCCATTGATGTAGTGTTGAGAATTTTTTTGGGTAGTCAGGCTGAGGCACAGGTACAGAGCCTTGAGTTGAATCTCCCTGCAGAGGCAGTGGATGCTGCCCTTAGCATTGAACCTCTGCTTGAAGTGGAGGGGAATCAGTCGCACATCCAAATGGTGGAAGTGGAAATCCACAGGGAGGGCAGTCTGGATGAGGTAATGCAGGTGGAGGGGAGAACCTGCAAGCGGGCGGCGGCTCCTTCTGATTCAGAGGATATTCTTACACCTGGGCAGCGCTCAGCTAAGAAGACTTGGGCAGAGGTGTCAGCACTTGGAACGGGAGGTTCAAAAGGAATGAGTGTGCCTAGGGGTCAAGCTAAGGGTGGCCCTGGACGTGCTTTAGATAAACCAGTTCAGAGATCAAAAGGTAAACCCCATATTTCCCTTTTAAGTGTTTAACGATCAATATCAATGGTTTAAGGACTGAAAGGAAGCGTGGCTGGTTTGTAGATGTGTTGAGGCGTAACAGGATTGAGGTGGCGATGGTGCAAGAGCATAATTTTCCACTGGTGTGTCCTTTGTGTATTGAAGGATATGAGGTACTTGCGGCGCATTCTCGGAGACTAAAGGGCGGTGTAGCGATCCTGATTTGGGAGATTAGTCCGTTCGTGGTTAAGCATAGAGAGGACGGGGGAGAGGGGAGGGTGGTAAGGGTGGACGGCTTGTGGGGGGTTAGGGTGTCATTTGTTTGTGTGTTAGGGCCAGTGGAAGGGGATCTACGCATTAAGAATACTTTCGTTAACGAGGTGCTTGTATATCATTTGAGGTCACTGTCGAAGGTCATGTTTGTAGCGGGTGATTGGAATTGTGTCTTAAAAGCAAGAGATGTGGAGCCGTGAGGTGTGGGGTTTTGCTAGGTGGTGTTGAGGAATTTGCTAGGGGGGTGGAACTATGATATGTAGGAGATGAGGGAAAGAGGGTGGTTACGCACACATTTGTGACGGGGAGATACGCAGCCTGGCTAGATAGGATTTATGTAACGAGGGCGGTGACAGTTAGGAAGGTGGGGATTTTGGATGTTTTTTTTTTCAGATCATAGGGGTGTACAGGTGGTGGTGGAATGGGGAGGTCTGCCTAGACGTTATGAGAGTTTTTGGAAGGTTATTGAAGAGAGCAGAGGGAAGGGAGTTGTTTGCTGCTTGGTGGGCACAGTTGTGGGACTAGGGGCTTGGGGTGAGTGATGTCATTCAATGGTGGGACTCAGTAGCAAAGGGAAAAATCAGGGAGTTTTATGTGTGTAGGGGGCGTGTGGAAAATCAATTGGCTTATGGTTTGATAGGGTACCTGGAGGGACAGTTAAGAGATTGTTATGGTGGGGGGGAGCTTTGCGGGATATTCTGTGGAGGATATTGTGGGAGTGAAAGAACAGTTAAGGGAGATGCATAATGATCGTTTTGATGGTGCCCGTGTAAGGGTGGGGTTGGAGGAAGTTTTGTGGGGAGATCGGCCATCGGCCTGTGTTCTTAGGATGCAGAAACAGAGGAGACGTGCAAGGGAGATGATGGGGTTGACTATGGAGTATGAGTTGAGGGGCTATGTTCGTGGGCAGGAGTTGGTTACAATGGAAGGGATGAGTGGGTACGTGGATGCGTGGTATCTGGAGCACATGAAAAGTAGAGGTTTCCAGGGGAAGGCATTACGAGTCATGGGCGGGTATGTGCAATGTCTGTTGGAAGCATGTGATAGAGGATTATTAAATGGTAATATTAGTGAGTCAGAGGTATGGGAGGCATTGGCAAGCATGCAGGAGGGGAAGTCACTGGGTCTAGATGGGTTGCCTTGTGACTTTTATGTACAAAACTGGGGAGTGATGAAGAATTTTTTGGTGATTTTGTTTAATGAGATGAAAACAAGAGGTGTTATGGGGGAGCTGCAGAGTACTGCAGTGGTGGTGCTGGTGCCAAAGGGCATAGGGAAACGTAAGGTGCAGGATTATAGACCCATTTCACTGATGTGTGGTGATTATAAAGTCTTTGCAAAAATTTTAGGTAATAGAATTAAAAGGGTAATTGATAGAGTGATTGGGGGGGGGGGGGCAATTTGGTATACCGGGTAGGTCAATGTTCGAGGGCCATGACAGAATTCGGGATTTCATTGAGCAATGGCAGGGGTGGGGGCAGGGGAGTTTAGCTTTAGATTGGAGGGCCGCTTACGATAGCGTGGAAAGGGAGGCTTTGTGGAGTATTATGCGTTGAATGGGGTTTGGATCAGAAATAGTGGATTGGGCACAGACTTTATATCGGGGGCAAAGGCATGTATGCAGGTTAATGGGAGGGTGGGCGTAAGAATGGGTATGGATCGAGGTTTAAGGAAAGGGTGCCCTCTATCACAGATTTTGTTTGCCTGTTTACAGGATCCCTTTCATGGAGCGATTGAAGTATGTGTGGGGGGGAATCTCGGGGGTCTGGTATTGTAGGGTATGTGGATGACACAAAGGGTGTTGGTGGGTAGGACTGAGGGGTTAAGGGGTATAAGTGCTATTATTAGTGTGTGCAGTAAATCTATTGGTTTGAGCATAAATGTGGAAAAGTCAAAGTTGATGGAAGTCGGGAATTGGGTAGGGGAGGTAGGTGGATATAGGGGGGGAGTGGTCTGTGGTGCAGCAGGTGAAGATTTGTGGAGTCTTTTATAGGAAGGATATGTGGGAGGCAAGGGAGGTTAATTCTGGGAGGGTTTTGGAGAGTGTCACAGGACGTTTGGGGGGGTTGCAGTCACAGTTACTCAAGCTGCAACAGAGGGTGGTGGTTACAAATGTAATGCTCTACAGCAAGGTATGGCATGTGGCAGCTGTCTACCCGTTGATGCAGTGTGATGTGTGTAGTTTGCAAAGTATGATTCTAACTTTCGTATGGGGTTTGGGATGTGAGTCGCTTAAGCGTGATGTGGTGACGTTGGTGCCTCGATTAGGGGGATTGGGTTTAATTTCTCTGGAGCGGAGGGTCAGGAGCCTGTATGTTAAACGTAGTTTTTTGAGGTATGGGGGTCAGGGTGGGGTAGGATTGGGGTGGTTTTTGAGGATGTTAAGCGGTGGTGGGGGGTAGGGATCTGAGGGATTGTGAGGCTATGTTGAGAGTATTAATGCAGGTACAGGAACCGGGTGCCTTAAAAGTTGGTACACTGGAGAGGGTGGGGGAGGGGTGTTGCAAATGTGTGGCTGGGGTGGAGGTTATGCCGATGTATGATTGGTGACAGATTTGGGATAATTTTCAACACATACCTATAAGGCTGCAAGTACGGGAAGTGGTTTTTAAATTTTTACATGCATTTTGCCGTCTAGGGTTGTTTTATATAATAGACGTTTAACGGAAAACCCATATTGTGGTAGGTGTGGATCGGAGGAGACCATATATCATGCAGTTTATTTCTGTGAGCAGCTGGGTGTGATTAGGGAATGGTTTTCGCGTGTTTTACGGTGGGTGGGGGGTTTTATCAGTTTTACGAACGCTTAGTTTAGAAGTGGGAGGGGTGGATAGGTGGGTGCAGAATGCAGTGTTATATTTGGTCGTAGATTTTGTATATATATCATGTGTGATGAGGGAGGGGGGAGTGGAGGTACAAAAACGGGCGCTGGCGGGGTTATTTTATAGGACTAAATGTCAGAATAAAGTAGTTTTCGGGAATAGGTGGAAGAGAGATTTTTCGGAGGGGTATCGGGTTCTAACTATTAGGGTATTGGAGAGTTTATAAAGTAAGGGGTTTTGGGCGGGCTGAACTCCCGGGGAAGGTGGAAGTAGAGGGGAAGATAGTTTTCCTAGAATGTGCCGCTTGTGTGTGCGAGTGGGGATGTGCTAGTGCACTGATCGACTCTTATGGTTACCGGAGTTTTGTTAAGTGTGAATGTGGTGTGGTTTATGGTTCTGAGTGGTACATGGGTCTGTGGAATCAGTGTAATCCCTGGGCCGAATTTTTTTGGGGGAGTATGATGTCATAGCATTAGTTTGTCCTTTGGAACCTGTTTACTTTTTATTTTTATCATGTTTTCGATGTGTGCCTGAGCCTTATGGCAGGAGATATATTCTGTGTTTTGGTATGTGTGGATCTACTGGTTTTGATGGATCTACAATAAAGAAGGTGTGTGGTGTTTGAGATGGGTGGAGGGTATGAACATAGAAGGAAATATGTTTTTTTAGGTACCGTTGAGTTGGTTTTGTGAATGTGTAGGCCTATGTGCCATGGTGGTACTTCCATGCATTGGTCTTTTATGTAATTGTGTGTTTTTGTATGTGTCATTAATTTATGTAAATTTTGGTTAGTGTTTATTGATTTAATTTTGAGCCATATGTTTGTAATTTGATGTTAGATTTGTTTAATTTTTGGCTTACTGGACTTTGGATAATTGGTAGAATGTTAATGTATCATGTAAATTCTTTAGTTTACTGATGGGGTGTTGTGTGTGTAGGAATATCTTTGAGGTAGTGTCAATGTTTTGTTTTGAACGGTGTTCTGCAGTATGTGTGGAATGGTGTTTTGCTTTGCCGATCAGTAAGCAATATGTTTGTACAATATTTGATTTTTGTGTACCAAAGGGCATGGGTTTATGTTTAGATTTATGTGGCATGTTTTTGTTGGTGTTTGGACGATTGGGTGTAAACTTATGAGATTTTGTTTTCATGATTTGGGGACATTGTATCTTGGTAGCCCTTGACAAAATTGCTTTGTTTATTGTGAGTTTGTATATGTGATGAGCTATGTGCCATGAGGATACTGGGGTTTGATCATGAGGGTATGGGGTGGGGGGAGTATGTGTTTTGTTTTTTTTCTGTTATTTCGTCTGCCATGTGTACAGATGTTTTTGGTTTATTAGCCTTTTGTCATTATTCATGTTCACTTTGTTAAGTGTTCCTTATTTTGAGCTATTTTTAATAGTTTCTTGGATGCGTGATTTATTTGGATTTACTGGCTCCCTGTACAGTCATGACCTTCAGTTCATATTTCTGATGTTATGTCTTTGTAAGTGTTATGCCTGTTGGTGCGTTTGTTTATTGTATGTGTATTACTAATGTTTTTAAATAAAAAAAAATCTGAACCAAAGTTGTTATAGTCACAGTAGGAGAAAAGCAAGTCAAGGACCAGGTAATCAGGCTGAGGAAAGAAGGAGGGGAGCTCAAGAAGAGTGACTAGGAAGTATACAATGAACTTAACACAAGATTGAGAAGTTTTTTTTTATATTTTATTTAAAAAACATATTTCATCATACAGAGTAATATTACAAAAAAACATAACAACCAAAAATTAACAATAACTCCCATAAGGATATAACACGTGACTGTACATTAGTTACCCACACAAACTGACATTATACAGCAAAACTTTAACATGACAGTCTCTATAAATTCTCACATGAAAACATGACTACAAAGCAATAACCATACAAGGTTCATAACACCGTAAACCTTAAATAACATCTCACGCCCAAAAAGGCTCAATAATAACAGTGTGGGATGTAAACAAACCCCACTTACAATAATGCCAAATACAGAAATTGATTATATATATGGAACATAGAAAACATTACACTGCAACCACAACACCATAAGGAAGAATACACAGCATGAGGAAGAATACACAGAATCCTGAAATAAAAGCAGTACTTATCACGATAATAACCCACAGATCACTCAAACACCACCCCAAAACCCACACAAAATAACCATTACATCTCCATGGTACAACTAAAGATACCATCTATGACCGCATCCACAATCATACGTGCAGCTCAACCTTGACACATGACCCCCCCCTTCCCCATAGACACAATAAAATAATTGCAAGACGTCAAAAGAACCCCACTTGCTCGTCACAAACAGATATGTCCATACTATACCTGCTAACTCATAGTAACACCCAACGAAGGACACAATATAAAGTAAAATATCCCTAACACAGTATCAAAATGTTGCACACAAACTCCTATAAGTTATTTCATTGGTTTGTTTTTCATTATGCTTACTCAGACATGCCACAATATAAACATTGGCATTACACAAGATGTCTCAAAATATGTTTTTTACATAAAGACTTATAATCCAAAGGTTCATCTCCCGCAACCTGGACACTGAACATCCTGAATGAACACGATTTAACATCATTGATACAGGCCCATGAATCATCCCCTCCTGACATAATTAATTACATAATGAAAACAGTGTTAACGATGTGTAAACACCATTATAAAAAACAATATACTGAAACCCTTGAAAACAAGGGTAAAACACAATGTAACTTAGTACACCCCACAGGGTACATAAGATGCCTATTTCACTCTGAACGATAACAAAACATAAACTACAATATCAATAACGGTAAGGAAAATATCCCACAAACTGTTATATTGACATACTTGATGCATAACATTATCTTGAAAGTTACCAATAATACAAAGCAATAGCACCTCACAGGCATCACTCACAGGCCTCGCAGGACCTAACAGAAATGTGCACTATCCACTCATAACTTCTAGCCATCCTGCTAGCTCAATACTTGCAGCATCATCATATCGCAAGTGCCGTACTATACATAGGACGATAAATCCCCCTAAAGAAACCCAAAAGGCCGCAAACAGGGAAAGCCACCCCCAAGGAAACCCCCCACCTACCAACCAATCCCCCCATCCTCAGTCCCCCAGAGTTCACACAAAACGTGACACACACAGCTCCATGCATCCCCCTGCCAGTCCAAAGTCAGGGTACATATTCTCAATATGAGTCATCCACCGTCAACCCCCCGTCCCCACTACACAACACACACTTTCCCACTCTACATTCATGCCTAAAGTAAACCAAGACAAACACTCCCTCAACCTCACCCCATCCTACGTAGATAGCCCCTTTCGTCTTAGCACACTCCCCACCCTCAACATCCCCCACCGTAAGTTCCCTATAATCATCAGTAAAAACCCTAGCCCACCCCTCCCCATATAATAACCTGTTCCTACATTTCGTTCTATACATAGCCGCAGCAATAGCCCTTATCCGAACACCCCCAGATTGTTCCCTCAAAGCCCAGGATACGGTCACAAAAGCCACTGCCAAATACATGAGCCCCCTCCTAACACATCCCTCCACCCCCTATATCTAAACACATAAACCTCAATGTATTAATCCCCCTCCCCCCTTTCTCTTACTACTCCCTCCACTCAACACCGGACATCCTCGAGGTGATCACAAACATATAACTCATGATACGTCGTTTCCTCTCCTCCACACCTAATACACCGGGCATCCCCTGCTAAACACTGCCCTGGAATCAAGTACCCCATGCAAAAACCTAAACATGACCTCCCTTGACCTTGCTTTCAACCACATACCCCTCAACCCACTCCATATCCCTTTCCAATGATACACTGGAAGCTCCGCTTCCCCCTCATACACCTCCCTTCCTCCCCTGACTCTCCCTAATACACTAGCCATAACATTACGCGGATTCCTCACACTCAGAAGCCTGCGCAACATATTCCCACACTGGTCCAACTTCTTCCCCCTCCACCATTTCTTCAATTCCCCCATTACCCCATCCACTCGTTTCCCCTGTACCCCTTCCCTCTCCAGAAAGCAGGACTTCACATACACACTCATAACACGCATCTCCAAATTAATCAACCCCATACCCCTCAAGCCCACCCTGTTCATCACAACCTCCTTTCACAACAAATGCCTACCATACCCCCATACATACCTTAAGACCCTTCGTATCAACTCTGCAACATCACCTTTAAGAATGGGGTAAATTCTCGCCACATGCCATATCTTACTATAAACCAACACATTCACCACAATCACATGCTGCAACATAGTTAACTCCCCCGGCCTCCACCCATTCATCCGTTTTATCGCCCTACTCATTACACCTCCCACATCATTCATAAAAATGATACCACATATCTTTAATCTACCAGCAACTGACCACCCACATCTCAACCCCAACCCCCCCACTCACGTCCCCACTTCCAATAGATGAGACTTGGCCCTATTAATCCTCATACCTGTCACTCTCCCAAAAATTCCCACGATCATCCCAACAGCCTCCAAACTCCTCTCCCTCCTCACCACCACCATTGTATCATCCACGTAACCAATAATACCCACATCCCCGCGTAAACTCCCACACCCCCCTCCCACTCCTGCCTTAACTAATCTATACAGTGGGTCCTGCAGACAAGCAAAAAGCATTTGTGACAGGGGACAACCCTGCCACAACCCCTTCCCCATACACACTTCTCCACCCACCAACCCATTAACTTGTACTCTCACTCTTGCTTCCCTATATAATGTCTCAGCCCAGCCTACAATTTCTTCCCCAAAACCCTGCCTCCTCATAATCCTTCACAGCATTTCCCTATCTACACTATCATATGCTGCCTCCCAATCCAATGCAAGGACTTCCCCTGTTCCCCTTCCTCAATAAATTTCCTAATCCTTTCATGCCCCCTCGCCATACACCTGCCAGGTATACCATACTGCCCTTCCTCTACCACCCTGCCAACCACCCTCTTAATCCTATTCCCCAACACTTTTGCAAAAATCTTATAATCAGCGCACATTAACAATAATCCTCTATAATTCTTGATTCTATCTCTCTCCCCTCCCTTGCCCACCAATACCACCACCCCAGTACGCTGAGTCAACCCCATCCTCCCATCCTTTCATACCATTAAGAACCCTAACCAAACACTTCTTTAGGACACCCCAATGAATTACATAAAAGTCATTAGGGATACCTTTCATCCCCGATGCCCTTCGTTTACTCAAACCACTCACAGCTCCCCAAACCTCGTCCTCACTAATCACATCCCCCATTTCCTCCCTATCCTCATCCCCCAATCTCTGCACAATTCTCTCTTCCACAATATCACCCTCCTGTCCCCCATGTTCCCCCGCCCTCAAGTATCTCTCAAACCACGACGTTAAATATTAACTTATAGCCTCAGTCGACCTCATTACCTGCCCCAACGCATACCCCTCAACATCATTCTCCACCACCATCCTCGATACCATCATTCCTTCCCTCCGTTTCATACAATTTCTCAGCACACACGCCGACGGCCTATCACCCCATAGAGCCTCCTCAAGCCCACCACGTAATCAAATTGCATCAAAACGCTGATTTTGCAGTACACGCAACCTATCCTTAAGTTCCTCCATCTCGACCATATGTCGGCCCGACCTACCCTCACAACAAAGCCCCAGCTGTCCCTCAAAATACTTCTCCAGACCATACCTCCACTGCGCTTCCTCCCGTCCACTTACCCTATAAAATTTTCTGATAGCCGGCTTAGCTTTAGAGAAGTATTCACAATAGAGACAGAAAATCTTCCAGGAGAAGAGTGGTGGAACACATTGAAAAGATTGGGCTCATACATGACAATCAGCACGGCTTCAGAGATGGAAAATCCTGTGTCACAGATCTACTTGAGTTCTACGATAAGGTAACAGAAGTAAGACAGGAGAGAGAGGGGGATGGGTAGATTGCATGTTTTTGGACTGCAAAGAAGGTTTTTGAGACAGTACCACACAAGAGATTGGTGCAAAAATTAGAGGAGCAGGCAGGAATAATAGGGAAAGTACTGCAATGGATCAGGGAATACCTGACAGGAAGGAAACAACGAGTGTTGGTCCGTGATGAAGTGTCAGAGTGGGTGCATGTGTCGAGTGGGGTTCCACAAGGGTCATTCCTAGGTCCGGTGCTGTTTCTTGTATACGTGAATGACATGATGGAAGGAATATTCAGAAGTGTCACTGTTCGCTGATGATGAGGAGAATACAAGCGGGCGGGGATCAGTTAAGATTACAAGGGGATCTGGACAGACTACAAGTCTGGTCCAACAAATGGCTCCTGGAGTTTAACCCCAGTTAGTGTAAAGCCATGAAGATTGGGGAAGGACACAGAAGACCACAGACGGAGTACAGGTTAGGGGATAGGAGGCTGCAAACGTCACTTAAGGAAAATGATCTTGGGGTAAACATTATAATGAACATGTCCCCTGAGGCACACATCAATCAAATAACTGCTGCAGCATATGGGCGCTTGTTTATCATAGTGTTTACTCTTGGGTGTTATTTAATTATAGTTAGATAAATGTAAAAGAAATACTTGTTACACTTGCAGTTTGTGGTAAACCGTGCACAAGCGGCAGTTGTGCCAGAAACAGGAAATATTCACAGATGTTACAAGCAGCTGAGTATTAAGAAAAGTCTTGTACTCCTACGACAATGCTTTATAAACCCGTGTGCGTTTAGCACTTACTTTTAATAATAATAATGTACTAGTAGTTAAAATTAGGATCACAGTGCAACATTCCATCTAGTGTTAGTTCTTCATCCAGGAGCATCCATCTAGTGTTAGTTCTTCATCCAGGAGCATCCATCTAGTGTTAACTCTGTTTTGCAACACGATACTGCTTGAATGTCTGCTTGAATACTCACCCAACATCGCTCACATCACGGAGAAGTGTGTAACTTTTACAGGTTTAGCGCTCCCCCCCTGGAATCTCTAGCGTCTAATTTTAAATCCACCAGTAAGGTTGAATATCCTACCCATCATAGAAGTCAATCATCCTCTTAAGAGACGTCAGTTCATCACCGCTACAACCATTGTGCCAAGTTTCTATTTCTAAAACCAATCACTCTACACTAGCTTAAATAGACCGTGGAGAAGTTTGCTTAAAACATTTTGCAAGAAATCTACTCTGGCTTCAGTAGTGAGTCTTCCTCACACCTCACTAACAATGTTGCATATACTTTAAGATGATGCTACTGAGGTAACAACCACCATACTGGGTTAATAACTTGGTACATATCCTAGCCAACTAAGCCACCATACTGGGTTAATAACGTGGTACATGTCCTAGTCAACTAAGCCGCCATGCTGGCTTAACCTGGTACATGCAAGGAAGCAGCCTCCCGCAGACAATGTAATAGTTTTGCTATAGAAATATTAGATTTATTAATACAAATTAAGCGGCGGACCCGGGTGGGTTACACTGGACGGAAGACACTCACCGCAGCACTGCATGGGACATACGGTTTTAGCGCTTGGTTAATACAAGTTTGATTCAAGGAAAGGAAGCGACAATTCCTTGGATCAAGAGCCCTTTACTATGGCATGAAGGGCCATCCACTCAAGCGCGTACTTCTGTTCACCTGTAAATAAATAGTTGCAAATGTTGTGGGTAAACAATGTCAGTTTTTGGCTTACTGACCTCTTGCCTTTGTGAGAGGCTCTTGATCCAGGGAATAGTTCTTCCCATTACCTATCCGACCCTCTACGGGTTTGGCTCTTCCGCCTAAAGAAAACATTCCCGGCCTCCTAAGATGTTCTCTCGTGAGCAGTTTCTTAGTCTCGTAGCTCAGACTTAAGACCGCAAGCTTTGAAACCACTAGTGTCAGAAAGGTCCCATCAAGTAACAGGTTCGATGCAAGTTAAACTTCCGTGGACCAAGAGTCCTCCATCAGGATCAAGCACTTCATTGAAGGTCCGATGCGAGAAGTCCCATACAATTGACCATTAATGGGAGGGAGTTCTCCTTTCACCACAGAGACGATGACCTTACTGATGCTTTAATGTTTTTTTAAAGGGTCTTTGATCAGGTGATCTGGATTATTATTATTATTATAATCAAATAGAAGCGCTAAACCACAGGGGTCATACAGCGCTGCAGGTTATTGCAGGATACAGGGAGAATGGGTTGTAAGAGGGAGATGGATGATTAGTAGGGTATGGAGTGCAGCAGGACAGTGGATAGTGCTGGGATTGAGGGTAGCAAGAGATCGAGGTAGAAGGGACTGAGGGAGGTGCTACAGGTATAATCTTCAGAGTTTGTGTAGTAAGTCAGTTTCTGTCAAAAAGTCAACGAGAGAGTCAGGATTAAAGGAGGGTCCATCAGCAAGAAGGGAAGGTAAAGAAAGGGCCGCAGAGCGAAAACGCCGTTGGAGGTAAATTCTGCGTGCTCGTTGATAAAGTGGACAGTCCAACAGAATATGTCGAACAGACATTGGAACCTGACAATGCTCACAGAAAGGGGCAGGGAGCCTCTCCATGAGATACCCGTGAGTAAGACGAGTGTGGCCACATATGCTGCTATGTATGATAATGTATGTAAATGTATTTGTGTATACCTGAATAAACTTACTTGCCAATGCGAAGACGGAAGAGTGTAGTCTCCAAACCTCGACATTGGTGACAAGAAGGCCAGAAACCTATACTCGGTTTAATAGAATGAAGTTTGTTATTTAGCAGGTCAGACCAGCGTTGTTGCCAACGGGTGCGAAGGTGGGTAGCAAGGACTGCAAAATAGTCCGTAAAAGGAACACCTCTATATGAAACTGGAAGGTCATGTACTGCTGACCACGCAGCAGTGTCTGCCTGTTCATTGCCCTGTACGTCAACATGACCAGGGACCTAACAAAAAAAATATCTTTGTGCTTGCTAGAGATACTGGCATAACCAAAGTTGGATACGAAGAACTAGGGGGTGAGGTGTATCAATTTTACGGATAGCCTGTAAAGCACTAAGGGAGTCTGAAACGACCACAAATGGTGATACAGGCATAGATGCAATACGGATAAGTGCCACAAGAATGGCATACAATTCAGCCGTAAATATGCTAGCCGAGGGTAATAGATGCCCTCGCACGATGCTGTCCGGAAACACTGCTGTGAATCCGACGCCGTCAGACGACGTTGAACCATCAGTGTACACTGCGATGGCATGGGAATGAGAACGGAAGTGGTCTAGAAAAAAAAAGCGAGAAGCCGCCGTAGGTAGGCGGGCTTTCGCACAAGGTAGAGGAATAGAACAGACACGGACAGCAGGAACTTCCCAAGGGGGTAGGGGAAAGGGAGATGTCACATGAACATATAGAGGTGGGAGCTGAAGGGAAGACAGGAGTGAATGTAGACGAAGAGAAAAGGGACGAAGTTTGCAGGGGTGACGAACAAATAAAGAGCGTCTAGTAACATCTGTAACACTCCTATACATGGAAGGATTGCGGAGGTCATGAGAGCGAACATAATAGCAAATGCAATGTGCATCACGACGATCGGACAAGGATGGAATGTTCGCTTCTACATAGAGGCTCTCAACCGGGGAAGAACGAAATGCACCAAGGCATAAGCGTAATCCCTGGTGATTGATGGGATTAAGGATGGAAAGAGTAGCAGGGGAGGCCGCCGAATATATCTGGTCACCATAATCGAGTTTTGATAAAATTAGGGCTGAATGTAGACGAAGGAGAGTTCTACGATCAGCTCCCCATGAAAGATGTGCGAGAGTTTTAAGGAGGTTCAGCCGGCTGTGACAAGTTGCCTTAAGAGAGGTAATATGAGGTTTCCAGGACAATCGACGGTCAAACAGGAGGCCGAGAAACCTGACTGTATCACGTTCTGGAATACGTGAGCCGTATAGGTACAATGGATGATCAGAGACCACTGAACGTCTAGTGAACGTAATTTGATGAGTTTT
>WNWK01000383.1:0-232500 GCA_009830355.1 Cherax destructor
TATGCCTAAGAATGTAGACATAAACCATTTCCTTGTTAAATTAAATAGCTTAGCTCATTCTATAAATTTTACTGTTGAATTCGAAGTAAATAACTCATTGCCCTTCCTAGATGTTTTTATTATTAAGGGTAACATTGATTTTAAATTTAAAATTTACAGAAAACCTTTAAATAATTGTTCCTATGTACACTATTACTCTTCACATCAATATAGAGTTAAAGTGTCGGTTTTTTCTTCAATGTTTTTGAGAGCTTTACGTATTTGTAGTCCAGAGTTCATAGATGAAGAAATCTCTAAAATTTATGAAATAGCTAATGATTTAAAATACCCTAGAAACATAATTGATAAATCTTTTAAAATAGCTAGGAATACTTTTTACAATCCCAAAAGGACAACCAACCTTATTCAACCAAAATATGTTGGTTCTCCTTACCATGAAAACTTGGTTGATATGCTTCCTTTCTTAAGAATTTTAATATCAAAGTTGTATTTAAAAATCTTGATACAGTAAAAAGACTTTTGATAAAAATTCCAAAATGCTGACGGATGTGTCTATAAGATTCTGTAAAATGCGATAAAGTTTATTATGGTCAAACTGGTAAAAGTCTTGAACTAAGATTAAAACAACATAAATATAGCATTAGAACTGACAAGATTCTAATGCTCTATTTATTCATGTGAGAGACTTTAACCATCCAATTGATTTTCAAAATGCTGAGAAGGTTGTATCAAGCAAGTCCATGGTTGAGAGGAATATAATAGAATCATGTTTCATTAAAAGCAGTTTTGAAAATAATATGAATATTTCTTTTGGTTTATATAAATTGGATTCTTTTATAATTAATAAAATTTGGGAAGAATTTAATGATAAATTGGACTAATCTTAATTCTTGGGAAGAGTTTCAGGTCCTTTCTTGTTTTTCCTCTTCACAGAGTCGTGCGTTGTTAGCTACTGTGAGGTGTAGTCTTTGTTAGTGTGATGTGACTGTGAGGTGTAGTCTCACCCCTTATATAAGTCCTCTTGTCATGTTTCCTTTTATAGTTCCTTGATAATGTGAGTAGTCACGAAAGCGCTTGGAATTCCTCTATTTTTTCATAGTGGTTGTTTTGCATATTTTGATATCACCTGATTACTGTGATCTTTTATATATATATATATATATATATATATATATATATATATATATATATATATATATATATATTTGTGAGATCAAGTTTAATTTTTTACGAAAACTACCTTGGCAACCATATCTAAGCTCTCTAAAATTTAAGTAATATAAGTTAGCTTAACCCTTCTTATCTGAGGTTAGCCTAAAGATGTTATTATTTAACATAAATAAAATATTAATTTTGTGATGCTCAGACCATTTTTTTTGTGGAGCTGCTGCAAGAATAAACTTGCACTCTGCTTAGCGAAAACCATCCTTGCTTTATTTAAACGCAAACAAACCTTTCTTGTCTTCTGGTATCCAAAAATCTAATAACACACTAATTGCATTACGCGCAACCACACACACTTCGACACCGATATCATGAAAGGATATACATTTAAAGAAAACTCACCGTTGTCCTGCAAAAACAACCACACTTTCTGAAGATGTTACACTGACGCTCACAGTAACATAGTAAAAAATGTAAACAGATTCACCACAGCGGACAATTGCCGAACTAAGACGTTGGAACGCTTATTGACCCGAATACCTATGAAGCAAAGCTTTTTCTCCAAAAATTTAACAAAGATACCAAAGAATTTCTTTCTAAAAGAAGGTTATATCACTTACTTCAAATGGGAAGAAACTATTACCTTCTTCCAACCAGCCCCAGAGCTGCGCACGTCTATGGACTCCGCAATACAGACACAAAATGATTTTTCTTCACCCCATTACCTCCAGCATCGGCTATACCTTCCCAACAAAACATGTTGGCATTCTAGCCAGACATCTGTTTAAGATATTGAATACCGTTAGTCCTAACATCTCGAGACTTCCTCTCGAATCAACGATGTCACAGTTAAAAAACAACAACTCGCCAATCTTGATGTGTCCTGGTTCACCCGAATTCCTGTCGTCTAAGTTATATAATTTCTCAAGAATTCCACCCACTTGAACTATAACCTCCACACACAGAATGTCTTTGATCTTGGCGAACTGTGTGTGTCAGCTCTAATCTATTCTCCTTTATGGAAGACTTGTATGGGCAGAAATTTGGCATGGCACTGGGTTCCCTACTTAATGCAGTCTTAGTCATCCCATACATAGAAAACCTAACAAGAAACTTGTTACAGGATATTATTTTCTTTCATATCTCCTGGCCGAGATATGTTGACGTCTAGATTATCGTAGCCAGGCGATTTAACTTTAGTAACTTGACAGACCAACTCATCCATGTTGAGCTCACAGTTCAACTCTGGAAGAAGAGAAAGATGTATCTGGCCTTTTTTGGCGTCCTCGTTAAGAATGATTGTTCAAATTAAAATGTATAGAAAACCTCTAATAAGGGAGACTTGATTCATTTCTTCTCGTATTATAATCTCAGAACTCAAAAAGAAGTAATTAGAGGCTTTTTTCTCACAAGTCTTCTGGATCTACAGCAGTGAATTCTGCTTCACAAATCAATATATCGAAACATCAAGCAATTAATTCTTATTGCTGGACCTATGACAGTGGTCAAAACCACTGTTTTCCAAAAAGCCAGCATAAGCATCGACGTGTTCTGTACTAAAGCAGTCCAAGAATTCCCTAAAACCCTTCACCCCAACAAGAACACAGGTGTAGCAGGAGTCTACAACATACCTTGTGGTTGTTGTGATAGCTTTTTTGCAGGTGAGACAGCAGAGAAAACTAGAGTACATGAAAGGTATGTCTTGAGGCCGTCGCTTTCCACCTAACCAACACCACAGAACAGAGAACAATATACATTTTGTCTAAATCTATTGCAAAAATAATCTTGGATCAACATAGTAAACATAAGGCACCATGATCTGACCCCTTTGATCTCACCTCCATGCAGAATCAGAGGAACTTGCCTGTGTGATAGGTATAATATTTGTCAGGAAACAGGTCAAGTGTTTCCTGACGCAGGTATTAGTCATATGATGTCCCACAGCTGTAGCTTTTGGTCAACTGACCAATGACTTCCGCTGACTTACCGGTCCACCTCTTTAAAAATCATGGTTATGATTATAATCATTAAATATTTTCTAACTTTCCTCTAATGATGCCTGATTTGCTCCAGCGGCATGCGACTCAACCTGGCAGCACCTCCCTGTATGGTGTATATGCCGCATATACCATCTCAAATTATTTTTTAAAGAGTAAGCCTGCGGAAGGCCTCGGTCAGATGAACAAAAGCTACAGTGGCGGGTCATCATATGACAAAGACCCTCTTCAGGAAACACTTAACCTGTTTCCTGACTAATTTTGCCTAACCTAACCTGTATTTAAATCACGGCCTTTCTGTATTCTGTGTATTTGATAAAACCACAGGTGGTTGAAAAGTAATGATTAAAGATTTATTTGTTAAAAAATAGATCGTGTTTGTCCCACATGTATCAAGTTGTTACTGTTCCAATCAAGCCACAACACTGAATGTAAATAGAAACTTAACTCGCCAAAGAGTGCTAACTATAATTAACTGACAGTAAACCAGTTTATTTCAGAACCACTGTTGCTGAATCCTGGTTAAAATTATTTTATATGCTCTATAAATTTCTTACATACAAAGTGTTCTGTGAATTAGTATAATTTTTAAAATCATCAGGACTCGATGCATGATTGTGATATTCAGAATGAGTTCTGGTAGCTGACTGAAGAGGTTTGACCGTAGGAGTAAGAGTTTGTAAGAGAATCCTCTATGTTCACAGACTCTTGTCTTAAAAATTTCATAATGTGCCTCCAACTTACTTAATATTGCACTTCGAATAAATGAAACGATAACTACACTTGAGCACAGAGAGTGAGTGTAACAAAATCTTTAAACCTGAAATGGCTAACATTAGAAAGGGGAAAGAGTTAAGAAAAATTATTCATATTTAATTTGTAGGTAACTTGCTTGTAATAATTACACACACACACACACACACACACACACACACACACACACACACACACACACACACACACGGTACGTGGCGAGGTGTCAGAGTGGGCGCCTGTGACGAGTGGGGTTCCACAGGGGTCAGTCCTGGGACCAGTGTTGTTTCTGGTATTTGTGAACGACATGACGGAAGGAATAGACTCCGAAGTGTCCCTGTTTGCAGATGATGTGAAGTTGATGAGAAGAATTCAATCGGACGAGGACCAGGCAGAACTACAAAGGGATCTGGACAGGCTGCAGACCTGGTCCAGCAATTGGCTCCAGGAGTTCAACCCCACCAAGTGCAAAGTCATGAAGATTGGGGAAGGGCAAAGAAGACCGCAGACGGAGTACAGTCTAGGGGGCCAGAGACTACAAACCCCACTCAAGGAAAAAGATCTTGGGGTGAGTATAACACCAGGCACATCTCCTGAGGCGCACATCACCCAAATAACTGCTGCAGCATACGGACGCCTAGCAAACCTAAGAACAGCATTCCGACATCTTAATAAGAAATCGTTCAGGACCCTGTACACTGTGTACGTTAGGCCCATATTGGAGTATGCAGCACCAGTTTGGAACCCACACCTAGCCAAGCATGTAAAGAAACTAGAGAAAGTGCAAAGGTTTGCAACAAGACTAGTCCCGGAGCTAAGGGGTATGTCCTACGATTAGAGGTTAAGGGAAATCGACCTGACAACACTGGAGGACAGGAGAGATAGGGGGGGGGGACATGATAACAACATATAAGATACTGAGATTAATTGACAAAGTGGACAGAGACAGAATGTTCCAGAGATGGGACACAGCAACAAGGGGACACAGTTGGAAGTTGAAGACTCAGATGAATCACAGGGATGTTAGGAAGTATTTCTTCAGTCACAGAGTGGTCGGGAAGTGGAATAGTTTAGGAAGCGATGTAGTGGAGGCAGGCTCCATACATAGCTTTAAGCAGAGGTATGATAAAGCTCATGGCGCAGGGAGAGTGACCCAGTAGCGGCCAGTGAAGAGGCGGGGCCAGGAGCTGTGAATCGACCCCTTCAACCACAACTAGGTGAGTACAACTAGGTGAGTACAGGCGGGGCGGAAACATTTCGAAGTGTTTCCTTACACACACACACATACAACAGGCCTAGTGTCTAATCGACATGTGCCTAGGACAAAAATGGTAACTAACTAACAGAGGTCAGCCTACAAGGAGATCTGGACAGGCTGTAGTCCTGGTCCGATAAATGGCTCCTGGAGTTTAATCCCAGCAAGTGCAAAGTCATAAAGTTTGGGGAAGGACAAAGAAGACCACAGACGGAGTGCAGCCTAGAAAGTCAAAGGCTGCAAAACTCACTCAAGGAAAATGATCTTGGGGTGAGCATCATACCGAGCACATCTTTTGAGGTGCACATCTACCAAATAACTGCTGCAGCACGTAGGTGCCTGGCAAACCTAAGAATATGGTTTCGACACCTAAGTAAGGAGTTATTCGAGACACTATACACTGTGTATGTCAGGCCCATATTTAAGTATGCAGCACCAGTATAGAACCCACTTCTGGTCAATCAAAAAAAAAGGCACAATACTGTGACTGGAACAATACACAAATAACCCGCACATAGAAGAGAGGAGCTTACGACGACGTTTCGGTCCGACTTGGACCATTTACAAAGTCACACTAACAAAAACGAGAGAAGGAGGGAGTATATATAGGCCAGCAGACAGGGACGGGAACAAGAGAGGAAGTGGAGGTAGTAGTAATAGTAGTAATAGTGGAGTCAGTCATATACTAAGAAAGAGGAGCACTGCAAGGGAGCTAGGGGCCCACAGAAGCTAGGAGCAAGAACACAGAGGGGGGGGAAAATAAAGGACAAATAAGGCAGAAGAAAGAAAACCCAAAGGAGAAAGAAGAAAGAGGAAAGAGGAAGGGGGAAGAAGGAGAAGGGGAAAAAAGAATCAGGTTAAGTCACGAGTGTTCTGAAGTTTGGAGTATTTAACAATGTAATGGAAAAGGAAGGCATCTACAGAGACAAAGCCAATACTAAGATTCATACAGGAAAGTTGTGTATAAGGGAGGAATCAACCAGGCGGCGACTGTGAAAGTTAGACGTAGGGTAGACAGTTTTAGCAGAAGACCAATCAATAGGATGACTGTGATCTCTGACATGACAGAAAAGAGGATTGTTGGTGTCGGCAAGCCTGACACTACTTTTGTGCTCCCTAAGTCTGAGAGAAAGAGATCGGCCAGTTTCTCCAAAGTACTGAAGAGGACAGGAGGAACAAGAAATAGAGTAGACACCAGGAGCATCTATAGAGGGAGGGGAGGTATGAACTAGATTACTGCGAAGAATGTTAGTCTGGCGAAAAGTAAGTTTGATGTCTAAGGAACGAAGAGAGTTGCTGAGATTAGAAAGACCGGAAATGTAGGGAAGGCAGAGGACAGGAGAGTTCCCAGGAGTAGAGAGTTTGGGAGAGAAGAAAGTCCGTTTAGCACGTGAGAAGACAGAGTCTATGAAATGGGAAGGGTAGCCAAGACGGGAAAGTGAATTATGAAGAGTGGAAATTTCTAATTCAAGGAACTGAGGATCACGAATGCGGAGAGCACGGAGAAAGAGGGAGATAAGAACACTTTTCTTGACAGAGGAGGCATGATAAGAAAAGTAGTGAATGTACATGCCACTGTGCATAGACTTGTGGTACACGGAAAAAGCAAAACCTGTAACTGAGCGGTGGACATGAACATCAAGGAAAGGAAGCAAAGAATTAGATTCCCAATCAGCTTTAAACTTAATGGAAGGGGCAAGATTATTAAGAGCATCAAGAAATGGTTGGAAGAGACTAGAGTCATGAGGCCAAAGAGCGAAGATGTCATCTACATAGCGGAGCCAGAGTGAAGGACGCACATCAATAGTAGGAAGAACAGTCTCGAAGTATTCCATGTAAAGATTAGCAAAAACAGGGGATAGAGGAGAGCCCATAGCCACACCGAAGGTTTGAGAATAATATTTACCTTGGAAGGAAAAGAAATTAGAGTCCACACAAAGGCGGATAAGATCAAGAAAGACACCAGTAGGTATAGGGAGATGAAGTAACCCTTCATTGGACTTCTCTCTGAGAAAATTAAGGACATCATCAAGTGGGACATTAGTGAAGAGGGACTCAACGTCAAGACTAAGCATCTTACAGGTCGGGAGAGGGCGAACCCGTTCGATGAAGTCTTGAGAGTGACGAAGGTGGGCAGGAGAAAAAGTACCAAGAAAGGGAGTGAGGTTTTTGGCCAGCCAAGAAGCAAGAGAATAAGAGACAGAACCTCTAGAGGATATGATGGGACGTAGAGGAATATCAGGTTTATGAGTTTTGGGAAGGCCATAGAAATAGGGCAGAGAGGGACAGATGACACAAAAACGTTGAACAAGGTCAAAGTCAGAGATGCGTCACAGCAACAAGGGGGTCACAGCTGGAAGTTGAAAACTCAGGGATGTTAGGAAGTATTTCATTAGTCATAGAGTTGTCAGGAAGTGGAACAATCTGGAAAGGGATGTAATGGAGGCAAGATTCATAAATAGCTTTAAGGAGAAGTTTGATAAAGCTCTTGGAGAAGGAGAGAGTGGACCTAGTAACGATCAGCGAAGAGGAGGGGCCAAGAGCTGTGAATCGACCCCTGCAACCAAAAATAGGTGAGTACACACACAGTAGACGGCAGAATGTTAGGTAGTTAAGAACAGATTTTGACTGAACCTTAATCAATAATCGGAAAATGTTGAATCTGTGTTGTGGTGGTGCAGACCCTCTCTCCACCCGTCCTCCTCCTGTGCTCCCTTCGCATATATTTCCTGTCTGGAGGTGCAGGAGGTAGCGAGGCTGCAGCTTGTTCCCCTCGCCTTTTTCCCCTTTCATGTACCCTTATACCCTCATTCCCTTCCATCAGAATTCTCCCTCCTCTCTCAGTTAATACTATACCAAGAGACTGCTTGTCTCCTGCTTCCCATTAGTAAAGATGACCTTGAATTCTTGTCTGCTTAGAGTTGACCTGAATAGTCTGTTCATTGTAACCTCGACTTAACTGTTTAGGATAGCTCGAAGTGAATTTGAATTTGAAATTTTGTAGTCCTGAATTGTGTGTTTAGAGTGACCCTGAATTTCCTGCTTAGTGTGCCTCTCAATTGTCTACTTAGAGGAAGCCCTGCCTTTTTTTTTTTGCTTAGATAGCTTTCATTTATTTGCTTAGTGGCCCTAAATTGCCTCTCTAGAGTAGATCCGAATTGTCTGCTTAGGGTGGACCTGAATTGTCAATTTCAACTCTTAAATGTTGCGACGTGAGAGGAAAATAGATGATGTTGAGAATCTGCCACTGTCAGCAATTCTACCACTACTACTATACGGATCTAGGGACGTTTCATATTAGCTAAACCTTTTAACTTGCAAGTTATCCAGGCACCTAACTGGCCTTTGCCGGTGCCTATATATTGAAGACAGAGAGAGGTCGCTGAGGACTTTAACAGAGCGTATCCAGACTGCGAGCCTATAACACACACATGTATTTTCCTATGGTTATACACATACTGGACACCCTGCACACTCCTCTAGCTCATGTGTGCTCTACTGATTTGATGAAACCCACTGGGAGAAACGTTATCGTTAATAAAGGTACACATTGCATAGGTGTCATTTACGCCATCCGGTAGGTAGTTACATACTACTTCAGTTCCAGGCCTTGAATAGTTGATAAGTGAGACCTGCCTTCTCAGTGATTACATTCTTTCTTCTACTATTTGGCTGCGCCTCACTCGACAGTATATAAATCTCTATACTGTTGCTTCAACTTTGTCCTGTTTCCTTTACATTTCTCCAGACTATGGAGCAAAACTCTTCTCCAGGCTGAGGGACTGACCACCTCAAAACTACGTCTTCAAGGGTGATGGACTGATTACATCGTCTTTATATCGCTACTGCTTCTGCTGCCTCCTCAGTACTCGACTGAAGAAGTCTACTGTGTAGGAGAAACATTTCGGAAATAAAGATACGTAACTGTCGCACCTGTGGCTTACTGAGCTTGTCGGTATTATATACCGACAAGCTGGTGGAGGTATGGACGACCCTGAGCTGTTATTGGTAATACTGGTGGAGTTATGGACGACTCTGAACTGTTGTTCGTACTGCTGGTGAGCTCATGACGACCCTGAACTGCTCTTTGCGTTTAATGAAAACTATTATTATTTTCCCAGATTATTTGCACATCCCTGCTGGAAGTGTTATTAAATGATGTCTTAGAGGTTGGGTTAACTATTACTTTGAGTGCTGGAAGTAGTTTGTGAATTGTATGATTTACAAAACACTATCAGCACCTTGCTACACAGAACTAATTTCCTGTCATGCAATAGGAATCATCATCAGAAGACACGCAAAGGAATTTATAATTAATGTTTGACAATCCATAAACCATATTTATAAATAGTTCCAAGTTATTGGCTATGAGCCACAGCAGATTTAGACGTAAAGCAATATATCCACACTAGTGACAGTGAAAAAACATTTGGTGGTTTATATGCAAGCGCCCTGTGTGGCACACACCTCCCTTCCCTGGACACTGCATTAAAGTGAATCGTAAGAACATAAGAAAGGAGCAGCACTGCAGTAGACCTGTTGGCCCATACTAGGCAGGTTCTTCACAAATCCAACTCACTAACAGAATAAATGCTACCCAAGCAGGAACTGACAGTTGCATTATCTGTTGCAGGAACTGACAGTTGCATTATATTCATGGGGGAAACGTTGAGTCCGTAAGGGTCATACAGCACCTAGGGAATAGGTGGTATTCCCACTGCTCTCTTCAAGGAACTGAAGATTACTTAGGACCGCAGATGAAAAGAATTCTTTACCAGTTGAAGGTGGCAGTTGAAGGTGGCACTCTACAGCGTTCGCCTTGACCAGGTTATAATAGCGTGAAGTAAAATTATTAGCCATAAATATTAAGGTTTTCTACAGAGCCTCCTTATCATGCAGGTTTCCCAGTTACTGCAAGACGAGTGAGACACTAAATGATTTAACCATAATGTTGTTCTCAGTATTCCCAGGTTAATAAAAACAACTAATTAGTTCTAGCCGAGTGATTTTCTTGAAGATACTGTAAAGTATTGCCTGGCCCATGGCCGGGCTCAGAGAGTAGAGAAACTCTCGAAACTCTTCAAAGGTATATTAAACACTTTACGGGATAAGTATATTTCTAAAGTATATTTCTAGGCATGTAATACTGCTGTGATGAATAATGCTTGATGGGACAACAAATATGCCTGTGCTGTTATGTACAATGCTCTACGGGATAGCGTATTTTCCTGTGCTGTGATGTAGCATGGATTAGAAAATATGTCCGTATATATTTAGGTAATTATTCATGGAAAAAATGTCATATGTATTTAGATAATTAATGATAGATAGGCTGGTTCAGAGACTGGAGAACAACATTCTCCTCACCACTTATATATATATATATATATATATATATATATATATATATATATATATATATATATATATATATTAGTTATTTTGATGGTGTACAGGTGATGTACAGTCTTAATAATCCTCGTGTAGTCGATAGGCTTAAATCCTAAGAGACCATCCTTTTTGCCAGTCATTTTACCCAGGAGCAGACACTCCGTCATATATTCAACAGCAGACTCTCTCATTGTACAACAGCAGACACACTCCCCGTTACTTACACAATACCAGACACGGTCTCCGTCACTAACGTAAAAGTAGACATGAAAAGTTTGTATTGTATGTATTGTAAGGGCCACACTGTGTTTGAGTGTGTGTTACGAGTGTCACAGTCACTTGATTGTGTTACGAGTGTCACAGTCACTTGACTGTGTTACGAGTGTCACAGTCACTTGACTGTGTTACTAGTGTCACAGTCACTTGACTGTGTTACGAGTGTCACAGTCATTTGACTGTGTTACGAGTGTCAAAGTCACTTGACTGTGTTACGAGTGTCACAGTCACTTGACTGTGTTACTAGTGTCACAGTCACTTGACTGTGTTACGAGTGTCACAGTCACTTGACTGTGTTACTAGTGTCACAGTCACTTGACTGTGTTACGAGTGTCACAGTCACTTGACTGTGTTACGAGTGTCAAAGTCACTTGACTGTGTTACGAGTGTCACAGTCACTTGACTGTGTTACGAGTGTCACAGTCATTTGACTGTGTTACGAGTGTCAAAGTCACTTGACTGTGTTACGAGTGTCACAGTCATTTGACTGTGTTACGAGTGTCAAAGTCACTTGACTGTGTTACGAGTGTCACAGACACTTAACTGTGATACAAGTGTCACAGGCACTTGACTGTGTTACGAGTGTCACAGTCACTTGACTGTGTTACGAGTGTCACAGTCATTTGACTGTGTTACGAGTGTCACAGTCACTTGACTGTGTTACGAGTGTCACAGTCATTTGACTGTGTTACGAGTGTCAAAGTCACTTGACTGTGTTACGAGTGTCACAGTCATTTGACTGTGTTACGAGTGTCAAAGTCACTTGACTGTGTTACGAGTGTCACAATCACTTGACTGTGTTACGAGTGTCACAGTCACTTGACTGTGTTACGAGTGTCACAATCGTTTGACTTTGTTACGAGTGTCACAGTCACTTGACTGTGTTACGAGTGTCACAATCACTTGACTGTGTTACGAGTGTCACAATCACTTGACTGTGTTACGAGTGTCACAGTCACTTGACTGTGTTACGAGTGTCACAGTCACTTGACTGTGTTACGAGTGTCACAGTCACTTGACTGTGTTACGAGTGTCACAGTCACTTGACTGTGTTACGAGTGTCACAGTCACTTGACTGTGTTACGAGTGTCACAGACACTTAACTGTGATACAAGTGTCACAGGCACTTGACTGTGTTACGAGTGTCACAGGCACTTGACTGTGTTACGAGTGTCACAGGCACTTGACTGTGTTACGAGTGTCACAGTCACTTGACTGTGTTACGAGTGTCACAGTCACTTGACTGTGTTACGAGTGTCACAGTCACTTGACTGTGTTACAAGTGTCACAGTCACTTGACTGTGTTACGAGTGTCACAGTCACTTGACTGTGTTACGAGTGTCACAGTCACTTGACTGTGTTACGAGTGTCACAGGCACTTGACTGTGTTATGAGTGTCACAGGCACTTGACTGTGTTACGAGTGTCACACCTATTCACGAGGCGTTGACACTGTCGACACTTTCGGATGAGGCGTTCACATTAAAGATACGTTCACAGCCATTTGTTCAAGTGAGACATCTTAGTCATAGATTCACATGAGAGGTTCACATTATCGTCACGTTTACACGAGGCGTTGACATTGGCGATATGTTCACATTAGCTATACGTTCACATTGGCGATACGTTCACATTAGCTATACGTTCACATTGGCGATACGTTCACATTAGCTATACGTTCACATTGGCGATATGTTCTCATGGGTGATACGTTCTCATTGGCGACACGTTCACATTGGCGATACGTTCATATAATACTTTCATATTAGCGTCAAGCTGACACTGGTTCAAATTAGCGACACGTTCACACTTACGATGACACAAATACAACACTCACAACAAAATCGTTGTTTTCCCAGTTCGTATTATCGAACATATCATCGACAGTATAAATTACACCGTCACTGTTTTCACATGTATATATTCACGCTCTGAGTTCCTGGCTAAACTCCACCAAATACATATTTATCATCCCATGGTTTAACAAAATTCTGTGTTCGTCCAGCACTGATGTGAAAGCTAATTTGTACACACACGTGTCAACACCAATATCAACTGGCAATGTTTGCAACACAGTGCATTTTCCACGGCATTTTTGTTGAAAATTTTTGCGTAGTACTCATGTTTTTTTCTTCTAAGGAGTTTCTTGATATAGATGGAAGGTTCTTAATTCAAGGAACCGGAGCCATTCTCAATTTCCTTTCATCATAGGGATATAAAAAAGTGGAGGAGCACTGCCATTCTTGCTCATATATTTTCTCAACTTAGTTGGAAAAATATGTAAGTCATTATTCCACTCGTCGATTTACTCAATGGCCGAACCAAAATTCCTATATCCAATACATTCGCGAGTTGCCTTATGATCCAGTGCGATTATACCACTTTCTCTTTAATATCAACATTACAATTTAACCAGTATTGTTGTTGTCTGTTGGTGAACATAACTGGTGATGTTTCTTGGAACGAAAGTACCTCACTAGCCTTGAGGGTGTGTGTTTTCAGTAAAGTCGTATCGTTGGACAGACGTCCAGAGAATCAATTTTAGGAAGTTGCTGGAGAACTGTTGAGTGAGAGTGAATGTTAGCCAATTGGTCTGCAAGAAACGTCGAAGGTGATTCATGTTATCTAGTTATTCTATTTTAAATAATGAAAGCTAATTAAATACTTGCATATAAGATTATTTGTTTGGTAGAACATTTGAGGAATTAGACACGTATACAGACCTGGTTATCATGACTTGAAGACGTTTCGCTAACCAGTGGCTTTATCAGTAAGGAGGTAATTTGAAGGTATTGAAATTGGACATAGAAGAAGAAGAAGAAGAGGTATGCCGTCCCTCACGCTTGCAGAATTATATACAGAAGACAGTGAGAGATGAGGTAATCAGTCCTTCAACCTGCTCATGTGTTCAGTACCTTAGTTTTTATGTTTTCACCCGATTAATGAATAACTGTACTAACTGATTTGTAATTACTTTTGTGTAGTTGCAGGGGTCGATTCTTAGCTCCTGACCATGCCTGTTATTTTGCCACTTGCCGGATTTACTCTGTGGCCTGACCAGTGGAATTTACAAAAAAAAAAAAAATACAAAACTGAATAAAAAACCTTAAGTGGGTACAACCAAGAGCGAGATCATCAGACCAGCTAATATTTGGTTGGTGACTGGTGAGTTTTAATCGTAAGTCACCACGCTCTTCCAGGTTCATCTATTGACCTCCCCTTCCCCTATCTCGAGCCATTTATCGACCCCTTCGATAGTCCCATCGACCCTGCGGGGTTAATATTGACCACTCTGGGGAATCCTGGTCCACATGCTAAGCACACCGCCTAAACTGTTACTAACTTTCAATATATTATATTTTAGAAAACTGGATATAGGAACGACGGATAACAAAAAAATATACGGTCAATATTAAGGTTATCCCCTGGAGACCGTACTACAGTCTAGCTGTCACAACTATTGCATTGATAGATGAGGCTGGCAGAGTATTGGAGAATGATGTCTGCCCGGCTTCCACTCCCTCTTGAGACACTGTCCGCATGAAAATGTTGGTCATGAGAATCCTTCTGCCGTATTGAAAAACGTGCATAGGTATTCAATAGAACAGGAAACAGTGTTTGTACTTTCTATTATTACCAGTACTCTGTTGTTATCCCTACCACTGCAGCTAATAGTGAGACTATCCCTACTATTACTGCTAAATAATAATAATAATAATAATAATAATAATAATAATAATAATGATAATAATAATAATAATAATAATAATAATAATAATAATAATAATAATAATAATAATAATTAACAATATTCCAAACACTTTTGCGATTCTGGAATATTACAACATTCAACTGTGGCGATCCAGAGGGGAAATGCCTGCAGCGTTCTGGGCACGCGGCCCACTGCCGGGGAGCTGGACGAAGTATTTGACATGTAGCTCTGAGTTGTTATCTATGTTTTACTCCCTATTGTATTCTCGTCAATGTATTTTGCCAATGTATTTTGTCTTGAAATAAAGTTTATATATAAAAGATGGGGTGGTAGGGGAAGTGGAATATTCAAATGGCTTCAGAAAGAAATCTAAATATTCTTCCTTGAAGCCTTTTTATCCACTTCTCCGAGGCAATGGGTCCCACAATTTACACCAGAGGTGGACCCCATCCTATATATATATATATATATATATATATATATTATATATATATATATATATATATATATATATATATATATATATATATATATATATATATATATATATATATATATATATGCAAGAAAACCACTATGAAAAATAGAAGAATTCCAACGCTTTCGTGACTACTCACATTATCAAGGAACTATAACAGGAAACATGACAAGAAGGGCTATATAAGGGGCGAGACTACACCTCACAGTCACATCACACTAACAAAGACTACACTCACAGTAGCGTAACATCGCACGACTCTGTGAAGAGGAAAATAAGAAAGGACCTGAAACTCTTCCCAAGAATTAAGATTAGTCAATTTATTATTAAATTATTCCCAAATTTTATTAATTATAAATGAATCCAATTTATATAAACCAAAAGAAATATTCATATTATTTTCAAAACTGCTTTTAATGAAACATGATTCTATTATATTTCTCTCAACCATGACTTTGATACAACCTTCTCAGCATTTTGAAAATCAATTGGATGGTTAAATCTCTCACATGAATAAATAGAGCATTAGAATCTTGTCCAGTTCTAATGCTATATTTATGTTGTTTTAATCTTAGTTCAAGACTTTACCAGTTTGACCAAAATAAACTTTATCGCATATTTTAAGGAATCTTATAGACACATCCGTCAGCATTTTGGGGGAATTTTTATCAAAGTCTTTTTACTGTATCAAGATTTTAAATACAACTTTGATATTAAAATTCTTAAGAAAGGAAGGCATATCAACAAGCTTTATGGTAAGGAGAACCAACATATTTTTGGTTGAATAAGGTTGGTTGTCCCTTTTGGATTGTAAAAAGTATTCCTAGCTATTTTAAAAGATTTATCAATTATGTTTCTTGGGTATTTTAAATCATTAGCTATTTCATAAATTTTAGAGATTTCTTCATCTATGAACTCTAGACTACAAATACGTAAAGCTCTCAAAACATTGAAGAAAAACCGACACTTTAACTCTATCTTGATGTGAAGAGTAATAGTGTACATAGGAACAATTATTTGTAGGTTTTCTGTAAATTTTAAATTTAAAATCAATGTTACCCTTAATAATAAAAACATCTAGGAAGGGCAATGAGTTATTTACTTCGAATTCAACAGTAAAATTTATAGAATGAGCTAAGCTATTTAATTTAACAAGGAAATGGTTTATATCTACTTCCTTAAATAGCTTAGCTCATTCTATAAATTTTACTGTTGAATTCGAAGTAAATAACTCATTGCCCTTTCTAGATGTTTTTATTATTAAGGGTAACATTGATTTTAAATTTAAAATTTACAGAAAACCTACAAATAATTGTTCCTATGTACACTATTACTCTTCACATCAAGATAGAGTTAAAGTGTCGGTTTTTTCTTCAATGTTTTTGAGAGCTTTACGTATTTGTAGTCTAGAGTTCATAGATGAAGAAATCTCTAAAATTTATGAAATAGCTAATGATTTAAAATACCCAAGAAACATAATTGATAAATCTTTAAAATAGCTAGGAATACTTTTACAATCCAAAAAGGACAACCAACCTTATTCAACCAAAAATATGTTGGTTCTCCCTTACCATGAAAGCTTGGTTGATATGCCTTCCTTTCTTAAGAATTTTAATATCAAAGTTGTATTTAAAAATCTTGATACAGTAAAAGACTTTTGATAAAAATTTCCAAAATGCTGACGGATGTGTCTATAAGATTCCCTGTAAAATATGCGATAAAGTTTATTTTGGTCAAACTGGTAAAGTCTTGAACTAAGATTAAAACAACATAAATATAGCATTGAACTGGACAAGATTCTAATGCTCTATTTATTCATGTAGAGATTTTAACCATCCAATTGATTTTCAAAATGCTGAGAAGGTTGTATCAAGCAAGTCCATGGTTGAGAGAAATATAATAGAATCATGTTTCATTAAAAGCAGTTTTGAAAATAATATGAATATTTCTTTTGGTTTATATAAATTGGATTCATTTATAATTAATAAAATTTGGGAAGAATTTAATAATAAATTGACTAATCTTAATTCTTGGGAAGAGTTTCAAGTCCTTTCTTATGTTCCTCTTCACAGAGTCGTGCGATGTTACGCTACTGTGAGGTGTAGTCTTTGTTAGTGTGATGTGACTGTGAGGTGTAGTCTCGCCCCTTATATAAGCCCTTCTTGTCATGTTTCCTGTTATAGTTCCTTGGAATTCTTCTATTTTTTCATAGTGGTTTTCTTGCATATTTTGATATCACCTGTTTACTGTGATCTTTTTGCATATATATATATATATATATGTGTGTGTGTGTGTGTGTGTGTGTGTGTGTGTGTGTGTGTGTGTGTGTGTGTGTGTGTGTGTGTGTGTGTGTGTGTGTGTGTGTGTGTGTGTGTGTGTATATACACACCAACGTCCATAATCGGTACCAATAACAAAACAAATTATTTAACGTGTAGCAGAGGACGGCCACCATGAAATGTTACCATCGTTCTAAGCAGAACGTTCTTGAGGTACGGGTTGGCTGGAAGGCCTGATACAGTGAAAGGTTTTGATAGTGGCTGCTGTGTGGGGCAAGTATCCAGAAGCGCTGACGGTGCAGTGTACACGCTGCTCCTCTCTTGTCAAGTTTTATCTTTGCGAGACTTAGCAGGGGAGAGTTCCTTTGTGGTGTCGTAACTTCTCATGTTTGATAAGTCCCTCTTTATAGTGTCTTTGTTTGCTCGCAAACTTTGGTAGTGTTTTTGCATTGCGCTTTCTCTGGGCTACACTTCACTCTCTGCTATTCTCTCTCTCTCTCTCTCTCTCTCTCTCTCTCTTTTTTTTTTTTTTTTTTTAGAACTTCTTTAGTCGACTCGATTCGCTTCGGTGTTGGTGTTCATGAAATATGTACAGTGTCACAGATTTTTTTCATTTCATTGTTATCATTATTTTTATCATTTATCACCATTATCACTATAATCAACATTAATCATTAATCATCATCAACATCATCATTGTTAATCAGCAATCATTAGTATCATTATTATCATCAATATTATTATCATCGTCGATGTCTTCTACACAGTTTCATTGAAACTCAGTGATTGTTTATCTCAGTAAATCTAAGGTTTGCAGAGTTCTCCCACGGATTAATTCCCTCTCTGTCAGTTTCAGAAACCATCCTTGAAGGCAGAACTACTCCAAACTCAACACACCTTTTCTATCAAGCTCAGAATAAGGGGCGCACCCATACAGCACACAGATTCCTCAAAGGCATTCAGTGATACAACTTACTGTCACTAAACCTCGAACTCCCACCCCGGTATAGCTTACTCCCCTACCTCAACAACACGCTCACACACCAGCCTTTACCCCCCCTGTGTGGCAAGGATCCTTATGGGGTTCCAGTCATCAAAATCGTTCTTCACCATCATTCACTCCATCACTGTCTTGCCTGTTTTAATTTTGCTAATATGTCGATGAACGTCGGTTGATTTGTGAGGCAGTATTTACCATCTCTAACATCGTGCTGATGGACGTTTATGAAAGTGCTGGTAGGTGCTCCACTTCCCTCCTGATAATCCTCTCATTACACTTATATGCATCTCCAGGGGATTTCATTCGTTGTTATTCATCGTTATGACAATTGTCCTGTTTCCAATGATTTGATGTGTTTATGTGTGTGTGTGCGCCCACTGATCTGTGTTTGTGGGTCGAAACCCAGTCCCTGACCCCGCCTCTCAAGTTGGTTTTACCTACAATTACTTAGTTCTTGCCTCCCAAGACCTGTCATACCTTCTCTTGAAGCTGTGAATGAAGTTCATTTCCACCTATGTATCATCTATCTCATTTCATGTTTCCACCCTGAAAAATAATGAAATAATTGCCTATATCTAATGTGTATCTTAAGCTCTCCTTTCTTATTTGATTATCCTCTCAGTATGTTGTACACAGAAATTGTCTTTGCTCTTCCTCCTACCCTCTAGAACCGTCAGGGTCAGTTCCTTCAGTTTCTCCTCACACAGCATTCCTCTCATCTCTGGGACAAGTTGTGTTGCAAACCTCTGGGCCTTGTCTAGATCATGCATTCATGCGTGCGTATGCGTGCGTGCGTAAGTGCTTGCGTGAGTACACGCATATACCCACTGCAGTCATTTCAGGCATATACCCACTGCTAGTCATTTCAGGCGACTTTATATAAGTTTTATCATTTTTACCTCAACTTTGCTCTCTTATTCTTGGACTCATAAGCTCAGAATCTAATTAAAACTCAGCCCATTATCTTGCACAAAACTAACTACTGAGGGTATTAATATTTAATACACAGTCGTCTATTGCGAGCCAGTCTGAGCTGATTATCATATTAAACTTAGACGTTTTCTTAAATTGTTCGCATTGTTCGAGTTCCGTTTTTGTGAATTTATGTGGATACTCAACTGTATTGTTAAATTTATGTGTATTTTCAACTATTGTTAAATTTGGGGATTTTCAACTGCACTGTTAAATTTATGTGGATTTTCAACTGCATTGTTAAATTTATGTGGATTCTTAAGTGTATTGATAATTTTTTTCGCATTTTGTGTGTATTTATATCAGATTTTCATTTATGTACACATGTTTGTACACCCACATGTACCCTAAAAATTTGTGAGAGAGAGAGAGAGAGAGAGAGAGAGAGAGAGAGAGAGAGAGAAGAGAGAGAGAGAGAGAGAGAGAGAGAGGGAGAGAGAGATAAAGTTACCTGTATGTAATTACCAATATGAGTTCTCAGTGAATGAGGGCAAGCTTTTAATTCCGCCTCGTAACTTACGACTAAGTGACCTACAATAGTCTTATCAAATCTTCTTTTGAACATTTATATGAAGTCCACTTCAAACATATCATTAGTCAGTTCATTCCACTTCTTATCCACCTTCTTACCCGGTCTTCTTCCTGCTACATCTCAAATGCCAATCCCGCCTCTGTGTCTATCTCTATATTTTGAGCGACATATCCCCAATGTTCCCATTTTACGATTCACTCGTTAGCAACACTGATCTAGAGTGCAGTTATTCCTACCTCTCGCCTTTCTTAATAACTAGTATAATATTTTCTATCTTCAGTCCATCATCAAAAATTTGTTAAGGATCTGTGTGAGTGGCTTATCCAATCTTTCACTTCCCTCTCTTAATATCCGTGGAGATATTCCCTCTGGTTCTAATGAATTTCAAGTATTAAGTTCCATTAAGAATCCCCGTCACTACGTCATTGGCTGCTTCAGTTAGTGATATTTCTAACTGCGTTATCTTACCTCCCAGCTTTGGTACTGGGCATTCCTCATTGATAAATATGCAATGGATTTTTCTGTTGAGTGTATACCTCCATGTCCTTTCCTGTGAGTGTTTCATTCTTTCTTGTCAATATTTTACTGTCATTTTTCTTATGTTTTGAAAAAAAGAAAAAGGGTTTTAATTATAACCTTAATTTTTAATTGGGTTTCAGGTAAGCGTGAAGCTTCGGTCAGATGACCTAAATCTGACTCCGTCAAAAACAGACAGGTGTTTCATTACCTAACTAACTGTTTAACGTGGTAGTTATTCTTTACCTCTTAGTTTAAGTAACTGTCATTCCTCATTTTTGCTAATGTTTTTTACGTTGAGTGTAATTGTCCTTTCCTGTGCTCTTATATTTCTGTATTTTCCTCTTTACATTGACAGTCGAGGTAGATGAGAAAAGGACGCATGTGAAAGTTGGTTATCTACTGTATAACTCCTATAATCTTCTTCGTCGATACTAGAGCACAGCTGGAGAGGTAAGATGTTGTGTCCGTCATGACCTAAAACTGCTATAGCAGTCCCTCAGCAACAAGGTTCAGCTCCATAGTCTGGATCAGTCTGAAACTGAAGCAATAGAATGAAGACTTACAGTGTTAGGTAAAAGAACACCAGTGCAACTAATGAGACATTTTATTGTGGCAACGTTTCGCTCTCCAGGAGCTTTGTTAAGCCGGTAACGTTAAGCTTGACAAAGTTCCTGGAGAGCGAAACGTTGCCACGATAAAATGTCCCACTAGTTGCACTTGTGGCCTTTTACCAAATATATTGTAGGTAATTCTACCAACATTAGTACAAGACTTATATTGTCAATGGTGAGGAGAAGAAAATCTTGAAGACGACACAGGACACGGGGCCCAATAGAAAATGCTAGACCGTAAATAATGAAGGTCACTGAGGTAAGCCTACTAGCCAATGCTAAGCAGGTTCATGCTACAGTGGCCCTCATTTCTTATCTTCTTGCTGATACTAGTGAGCCCCCGCCTCCTGGGTCGTCTTAAAGATTATACGAGCTTCGCCTTTGGCAGTAAGTCTCCATTGTCATACTTCTACTCCACACTGTTTCAGACAATGAAACTGAGCTTTTCACTTCTCTTGCTCCCTCTCCTCTCATGCTTCAGTTTCACAATGTTCCAGGCTATGGATCTGAACTCTTCTCCAGGCTGAGGGACTGACCACCTCCAAATTACTTTTTCAGGGTTCATGATCACTTCTGCAGTCTCCTCTCTATTCGACTGAATATATGCAAAACGTATCGACATGAAGAATGCTCAACTTATCTAATATTTTATATCATTTATTTAATTGGCGATCGAATCATCCACCCACCTGCAGAGTGATACCAACTGGTCAGTCTCTTCTTGGCATTTTTGGTTAAATATTTTCGTCATTGCATGCATTGACTATATCCCTAAATTTATTCATTATCCCATGTTACACTTGTGCCAGAAAACGTTCGTCTCTACACAGATACCTATCTCTTCGATACTCATGTATCTCTCTCACTTTTTTTCATGTTTAGCTTTTTAGTAGCAGAATGTGAACACAGAGATAGCTTGCCCCTTGCCACTAGGAGAATCCCATTTTTAATCTTATCTGTCAGTCTCGTTGGAGGTTAAAAGTTCCAATCTCGCCGGTTCACTATTTTCTTTCTCTCGTTTGTTAACATAAAAAATTTAACCAGCTTACTTATTTATGTTTTTGGGAATCCTGTCTTCCCACTATTAGTTAGTTACCATTTTGTCCTAGGCACATGTCAATTAGACACTAGGCCTGTTGTATATATGTGTGTGTGTATGTGTATGTAAGGAAACACTTCGAAATGTTTCTGCCCCACCGGGAATTGAACCCGGCCCCTCCGTGCGTGAAGCAAGAGCTTTACCCACTAGGCCACCGGCTGTGTGTGTGTGTGTGTGTGTGTGTGTGTGTGTGTGTGTGTGTGTATGTGTGTGTATGTATGTGTGTGTAATTGTTGTTATTCTGTTGAACAGCAGTTTAGTGCCGAAGGGGTAGCGTAGGTTGCAGAGATACGGCCGTAGACTAGATTGGCTTTATTAGACGAGTGAGAACACAGCGAGCAGAGTGAGGGGTCCCGAAAGCCAGACCGCTGTCGGGTAGGATGTTAGTCCTAGGATGGAACCGTGGAAGAGAGGCTGAGTAGGCATTGTGTCACACTGACCTCAGCAGGCCTACCTGGAGTCTACCTGGAGGGCATTCCGGGGATCGACGTCCCCGCGGCCCGGTCTATAACCAGGCCTCCCAGTGGATCAGGGCCTGATCAACGAGGCTGTTACTGCTGGCTGCACGTAGTCCAACGTACGAACCACAGCTCGGCTGATCAGGCACTGACTTTAGGTATCTGTCCAGCTCCCTCTTGAAGACAACCAGAGGTCTGTTGGTAATGCCCCTTAAAGTCGGTGCCTGACCAGCCAGGCTGTGGTTCGTACGTTGGACTGCGTGCGGCCAGCAGTAACAGCCTGGTTGATCAGGCTCTGATCCAACATGAGGCCTGGTCACAGACCGGGCCGCAGGGGCGTTAACCCCTTGAACTCTCTCCAGGTAAACTCCAGGTATGGTTGGTGGGAGGCTGTTGAACAGTCTTGGGCCCCGAACACTCATTGTGAAGTGATTCATTGGCCTAAAGAGGGCAGCACCGTAGTGCCGCGAGATATGAAACTAACAGGCAGCATAGGCTGTCTACATGTGTGTGTGTGTGTGTGTGTGTGTGTGTGTGTGTTATACATAAACAATATAAACCATGAAATACATTGTCTCTCAACAGGTGAGTAACGTCAAAGTGCCACAGCTGCTCCTCTCCACCTCGCCTTGTACTAGGAGGGCCACACCAGTCTGACAACCGCTCTCCTGGCACTGTGAGGGGCTACACCAGGTTGGTGTCATCGCAGCTCGCAGATATGGCATACACGGAGGTCCTGCTGCACCTGGGTCACCAAAGGCAACCTCTTGCCTTTGTTATGTACGTCGTTGCTCTCTGTTTAATGAGTCGTATCACTTGATGACGAATACACAGTTCTGCTTAACACTGAGGGAGAGAGGAAGAGAGGGAGAGAGGAAGAGAGGGAGAGAGAGGAAGAGAGGGAGAGAGAGAGGGAGGGAGGGAGGGAGGGAGGGAGTTAGAGAGGGAGGGAGGGAGGGAGAGAGGGAGGGAGAGAGAGAGAGGGAGGGAGGGAGGGAGAGAGGGAGGGATGGAGGGAGGGAGAGAGGGAGGGAGAGAGAGAGAGAGAGGGAGAGAGAATGAGTGAGAGAGAGAGAGTGAGGGAGGGAGGGAGAGTGAGAGTGAAAGGGAGGGGAGAGAGAGAGAGGGGGAGGGAGTTAGGGATCCTTAACCTAACCTTGTCAAACCCTGTGCAAATAAAAGGTGGGAGAGTGAGGGAGAGGGATAGAGAGAGAGAGAGAGAGAGAGAGAGAGAGAGAGAGAGAGAGAGAGAGAGAGAGAGGAGGGGGTAGGGGGTAGGGGAGAGACTGAATGACTGACTGATCTATTTATATTTATACAACTAAGAGGTCTTGTGAAGTGATTCATTGACATAGATATTTGACACAGCTTTGACACGGAGGTTTCCGTGGCCGTTATACTGTCAGAAGAACTATTATTGATACATTTAACAGAAAACCTGGGAAGGTGCTCTACCCTTTTGGGCTATAGGGCATTGACAGAAAGCCTTCTAGGGATCCTTGATGGTCAAGGGATCTTGATCCAAACAATTGAAGCTACTCTCCACTTCCATGGATCAACTACTCATGCTTCCCATTCCTCAGGAGCTCTTTGACCCTAATGGGTACAGTGCCTGTCCATAAAAAAATAAAAGTTGCTATTAAAACGTAAGACTGAATCCTTTATTTCTTGGATAGTTCTAGTTCAGTGCTTGGCTAGTGTTTTATAGTGCTTGGTCAGTCCTTGACAGTAAATGACCAGAGCTTGTCGGTGCTTGACCAGTGCTTGGCCCGTCATTTTTAGTGCTTGTCAGTGCTTGGCCAGTACTTTACGGTTCTTGTCCTCTATTTTTAGTTCTTGCCTAGTCCTTATGAGTGCTTTATAATAACTGGGGCGTTCTTACCATTGCTTGGACACAGTAGAAGAGCAGACACAGACTTTATAGGTCCTGGGGACTCTAATTATAGTAGGTCCTGGGGACTCTGATTATAGTAGGTCCTAGGCACTAATTATAGTAGATCCTGGGCACTCTATAGTAGGTCCTGGGCACTCTAATTATAGTAGGTCCTGGGCACTCTAATTATAGTAGTTCCTGGGCTCTCTCATAATAATAGTAGGTCCTGGGCATTCTCATAACAATAGTAGGTCCTGGTAATCTAATAATACTAGGTACTGGGCACTAATAATACTAGGTCATAGGCACTCTAACAATAGTAGGTTCCTGCGCACTCTAATAATAGGTCCAAAAAGATCCAGATTCTGTTGAATACAAAACAGCATTTAAAAATTCCAGGTTGAGCATAAACAAAGGAGCTGGCAACCAATCAAACTGTGTGTGATGGTGAGAGGTAACTAGCAACGTCCTCAGGTTCCCTGGGTGGGTGACACACGCTGCCTTGGCAAAACTGCAGCATCGCCTTGCTGTTTTTCTCTGGCTGTCCGGCTACACTAGGCTACGAGCCGCCCTCGAGCGCCACTCTGCCAACCTTCACCCCGAAGAAAAAATCTATGAAGGATCCGGATCTTTATGACAGACTTGGTTTTAATCCTTTTGCACGTGCATGTGTGTGTGTGTGTGTATATACACGTACGTACTGAGTTTTAATATACGTGTAATTCCGTCCGCCGTCTGTGCGTATATTACTCTGTACGTCTTGTCTCGTCCCTCGTTTCTTTATGTACGTCTGTACGTTTTATCCTTTCCTCTTCTGTGTGTTTATTAAAATGTAACTTTTCTTTATTCTCGTCCCTCGTTTGTTAATGTTCGCATGCACCTTTTTTTTCAGTGATCGTTTGTGTGTTAGCCTCGCTTCATTTTTTCTTCAATAAGTGTAAAACAGTTGAAGACCAGGACTTCATTTTCATGTAATTCTTTTTAAGGGATATTCTTTCCCGTGTTGCTTATTCTTGGTATATTGTTCCCGTGAATATCAAAATGGTATGCAGTACCCACAGGCTGATAAGATCTTTATTCCAAAATGTTTCGCCTATACAGTAGGCTTCTTCAGTCGAGTACAAAAGAGTTAGCAGAATGAGTAGAGGTTAGGTAAGGTTCGTCAGGAAACAGGACAAGTGTTTCCTGACGCTGGTCTTAGCAAAGATGTGAAGACGACGTGATCAGGCCACCTTGAAGAGGTAGTTTTGAGATGATCAGTCCCTCGGCCTGGAGAAGACTTTTGAACCATAGTCTGGAACAAGTTGAAGCAACGGTATGGAAACTTATATACTGTCAAAAGGTGAGGCGCAGCACGCTAGTAGTATAAGATAGGTAATCACTGAGAGGTGAGGTCCCTCTCAAATCCATCCCTTCTCACTTGAAAAGTTGTCAAAGTTGTCTTCTATACCAAGATACTGTTATGTTTCAGCACTAGTGTGCTGGGTGTCTAACAAGGACAGCTACACTTGTACTTGATGGCCTTTATCAAGGACAGCTACACTTGTACTTGATGACCGTTATCAAGGACAGTTGCACTTGTACTTGATGACCGTTATCAAGGACAGCTACACTTGTACTTGATGGTCGTTAGGAAGGACAGTCACACTAGTACTCAGTGAGGGTATAAGGACAGTACACTAGTCCTCAATCTGCGTATAACGAGGACAGCCACACTAGTCCTTGTTGGACAAATAACAAGGTCAGCTACACTAGTGTTGGAAAAATAACAAGGTCATCTACACTAGTGTTCGTTGGACGAATAACAAGGTCAGCTACACTAGTGTTTGTTGGAAAAATAACAAGGTCAGCTACACTAGTGTTTGTTGGACGAATAACAAGGTCAGCTACACTAGTGTTTGTCGGACAAATAACAAGGTCAGCTACGATTGTGTTTGTTGGACAAATAACAAGGTCAGCTACACTAGTGTTCGTTGGACGAATAACAAGGTCAACTACACTAGTGCTTAATGGACAAATAGCAAGGTCAGCTACACTAGTCCTTGTTGGACATATAACAAGGTCAACTACACTAATGTTGGACAAATAACAAGGTCAGCTACACTAGTGCTTGACAAATAACAAGGCAGCTACACTAGTGTTGGTCAAATAATAAGGTCAGCTACACTAGTCCTTGTTGGACATATAACAAGGTCAGCTTCACTCGTCCTTGTTGGACACATTAAGACAGATATACTAGTCCTTGTTGAACGAATAACAAGGACAACCACAATAGTCCTTGATGGAGAAATATCAAGGACAAATACGTTAGTCCTTGATGGAGGAATATCAAGTACAGCCGCAATAGTCCTTGACTGATACATAACACAAGACGTTTTCTCAAATCCAAACCTTTAGAATTAAAAACAATATCTGTTATTCAGATAAAAGTGAAGAATTTTTGTTATTGTGTCAGACTTAAAGGAAATTGCACGGTTAGATACATACCATGGCAAGGATTGACACGCATTTGCAGTCACCATGCACCAAGGTGGTGATGTGTTAGTAATCCGTGTTTATAGCACGTTCTCTCACCATGTATCATACGCGTTAAGACTTGAACGTGTTTTGGCAAAAGAAGAGAAATCACAGTATCGTGACTTGATAACAGTCCAGTACGGACCGAAACGTGTTTTCGGTCCGTACTAGATGTGCCGTCGAGGTTTTTATGCGTTTTTGCACGTATATTTAACCTAACTTAAAAATAACGGTGTAGTTGTCTAGTTTACGGGGAAGGTTTAAAAAACTGACGTTGGGAATTAGTGTAGTAAACTAAGGGTAGGTCAATGGTTTATAATGATTTTCTATATTGAGAATGCACTGTGGTTTAACGAACCCTTGTATTAACGATCCCACGTGTTAGCGAGTCCGTGTGTTAGCTAACCTACGTGCAACATAGACACTCTTAGATACATTCTGATCAGTGAGTGATCGTTGCTTCTCGTAATAGCTAACAGTTTTATTTAAGTCTAGTATCATGTTTGTTTAGATTTCACCCATCAAGTATATTTAGTCAAGATGGTTAATTGATCTCTGATTCATGTCATCGCAGCTTCACCTGTTGAGCTCTTGTTTGTGTGAGCTGTCACTCACGCTTCTCGTGTTGACATCTGACCATATCAAGGGAGTTTTGTTGATCGCGATGGGACGCTCTCCAACACCGGATGAGTCAACCTTCTTGCCATCATGGATATTATATATTGCAGCACAAGCATTTACTGGGACTTTTCGTTCTGTGTAGACTTTTATCACTGAGCGAAATGTTTAAACTAGATTTCGTTTCCCGTATCCCGTATCCCACTCCCCTGTACCTCAAACCCAGTATGATATGGGATTTGAACCTCTAAATTCTCAAGAGGAAGGGCAGCTTTATGATACCTAAGAACTATAGCTCATCCCTGCCAAGAGGCCCAGACCTGGAGATCAACACCTTACAGACGTCAAGGAGTTTCAGCTCAACGCACTCAAGAAGTCTAGCATCTGTAGCTTAACAATCTCAACCGGTCCAGGAACTATAGTTATTCGAATCTTCCTAAGTAGCATTCATCAACGTTGAAGGTTTGAAGCCGATCAGTAAAGGCATTACAAAGCAATTGCAGGGAAACCAATATCGCAATTTCAATAAAATTTGCAAAGTCGCACCTACCTATCAGTATTTTTAATAATCTAGGTAAATTAGGATTTAACAGCTCAGTTCTCAATTTATTGCTCAGTACTGTAGAAGTATCTTACAATTTTCATGGTAAATTTGGCAAATTTATAACCTATAAACAATAACTACATAGCGCTTTCTTCTAATTAGGATGACCCCTTACGGGTTTAGCGGTTGGTTATGATAATAATTCTAATTTTTGGATACGTCAGTGCTGAAAATTTGAAGCTGACCAGAAGAGGTGTCCTTTATGTAATTATAGGTAAACCACTGCCTATATGCATGTGTTAAGAATGCCACTGGCACAACTCAACAGCAGTCCAACACTTCCTTTAAGTTACATACACCAATGCTGAACGTTTGAAGCCTAGGAGAAGAGGTGTTCCCATGGTATCGCACGAAAAACGCTTAGCTGAACCACAGAGTAAACTGGAGCTCTATATTAAATTACTGGCTCTGGTATAGTCCAACTGCCAAGGAGGTGAACTTGGAATCATTGGAAATATTGTTTTTTTGCATATTTATTATCCTAGGGGTCCCTGATACAGGATCCGATGAATGAAATTCAAGATGGCTCTTAGATCATACATCATCAAAGTCTTCTTAAGGGTGATGAGACGCCAACTTACAAAGTCTAGTGAAGAGTATAACCTGCACGACCCAAACCAACATGGATTTAGAGTGGGAAGATCATGGTTGTCACAGATACAAAACCATTTTAAAAGGATTACGGACGCCTTGGGAGAAGACCAAAATGCAAATGTGGAACACATGAATTTCGTAGTCTTGAGAAATGTGACCATGGAGTGAGTGTACATAAAATGAGGGTGGTAGATATAATGGGGAAAGAAGATAAACAGATATTCAACTTTCTGACTAACAGACCAGAAAGAGTAGTGGAAAGCAAAGTAAAATCCATCATTTACAAAGATAAAACTTCAGAGCCCCAAAACAAAGTCCTTTACTATTTCTCTTCCTAATAGCAGACGTAGACATAAAACCTCACAGCATTTTTCTGTCATTAATTGCAGAACTCAAAAGAGGTTCTCTATGAAAAACACAAGAAGATCTTGAAACAGAAAAAAAAGACATGTAAAAGACCTGGGTGTAATAATGTAGGCTTACCTATCTTTCAAAGAATACAGTAAGACAAATATCACGGAGGCCAGGGAAATAACGAAGTGGATACTGAGAACGTTCAAGACGGGGGATATAATGTCCCTTGCTTGTGCTCTCTCACTTAGAATAGTACTAAGTGTTGACGGCTCCTTTCAGGGCTAGAAAAATATCAGAGTTGCAAGAGATACAGAGATAATTTACAGCTCACATAGAGCCAATAAGCAATTATATTATTGAGAATAATAATAATAATAATAATAATAATAATAATAATAATAATAATAATAATAATAATAATAATAATAATTATTATTATTATTATTATTATTATTATTATTATTATTATTATTATTATTATTATTATTATTATTTATGAAGTACACGATACAGATGTTACTGATATGTGTGAGTGTGGATTAAACCATGAACTTTGTGATAGTGAATCTCACACTGCACCGGACTTAACAGACTGTGACAGTAAAGTTACTGACATTTTTAGGCTTTTAAAAATCGTTAAAAAAGTTAAAAATGAGGCCTTGAAAATTTCGATTGGTTGATGGCCATCTTGATGACGTCACCAATATTACACGTCACGCACCGTAAGAGTGACACGTCAAAAATGGTTCATTTATAGGTAGTTTCGGATGAACATAAGAACATAAGAATGGAGGAACACTGCAGAAGGCCTACTGGCCCATACAAGGCAGGTCATTATCAAAACCACCACTACCTAAGAATTTATTCCCGTACTCACGACACCACCAGCCCCTCCCACTCATATATTTGTCCAATCTCTTTTTAAAGCCACCCAAGGTCCTAGCCTCTACCACCCTACTCGGAAGATTGTTCCACGCATCTACAACTCTGTTCGAAAACCAGTACTTGCCTATGTCCTTTCTAAATCTAAATTTATCCAATTTAAATCCGTTATTTCTGGTTCTTACTTGGTTCGATATCCTCAGTATTTTATTAATATCTCCTTTGTTTATGCCCATCATCCACTTGTACACCTCGATGATATCTCCCCTCATTCTACGTCTCTCCAGAGAGTGGAGATTCAACGCTCTAAGTCTATCTTCATACGGGAGATTTCTTATACTGTAAATCATTTTAGTCATTCTTCTTTGTATGTTCTCCAATGAATCTATATCCATCCTGTAGTAAGGAGACCAAAACTGAGCTGCATAATCCAAATGAGGTCTCACTAGTGATGTATAGAGCTGTAAAATAACTTTTGGATTTCTGTTGCTTATACTTCTTGAAATAAATCCTAGTAATCTGTTAGCCTTATTGCGCACACTTAGGCACTGTTGTCTTGGCTTTAGATTCCTGCTTACCATGACTCCCAAGTCTTTTTCACATTCTGTATGATCAAGCTCTACTTCACCTAGTTTATAAATTCGAGGGATATTTTCATTACCAAGGACTAGTACCTTACACTTGTCCACATTGAACTTCATCTGCCACTTTTCAGACCAAGACATTAATTTTTCCAAATCCTCCTGGAGTTCACTGGTATCCTCCTCAGAATGAATCATACAGCCTATTTTTGTATCATCAACAAATTTACTCATGTCACTTGCAATTCCTTCATCAAGGTCATTTATGTAAATAAGGTCATTTATGTAAATTCAAGGTCATTTATGAAACTAAGCTAATCCCACCATTTAATCACAAAACCTGCCACGAAATTACTTAAGCTTGACTTCTACTACCCAACCATTAGTAGTGGAGACTAGCTTGACACACAGTTGTAAGAGTAGGAACGAATTCTGCTGGACGATTGTATGTTAGAAGTTTGGCATTATTATTATGGATTTTTAAAAATCCATAATAATAATCTAAACATCTTAGTTTTCACATCGAGGATACAATATACTCCAATCTCAATCTCGAATAAAAAAAAAAAAAATTAGCAATGTAAATGATTTTTTTGTTTTACAAATAAGATAGAAAGTGTTTGTAAAAAATGTTGTTCCAATTGCCCGAATGCAATCGGGCAATGGGTTGAATCTCCAAATACAGAATTCAGTGCTGTAGTTACTTGGAGGTCCAGTGTTGCCACGTCAACCTGATATTTACCGATATTTACCGATATTTCCCCAGCAATATGTAGATTATTACATATATGCAGTCATATATGTCTGTTGGCTTTAGATCATCAACACATCGATTTTGTGTATAATTCTTCTTGTGTCGTAGACGCGGTAATTACAGTAAGATAAATTCTGAGGAATAAAATCAATTCTGTCGCTTAAACTCCGACACAAATTTTGGATTTTAATCAGGGTAATTCAATTAGTGCTTTGACGTTATAAAAAATACTTGGCTATATGAGCTAATACCATTTAGCACCTGGCCTAGTCTAGTAATCAACTTCCCCAGGAAGCTGATTACCAGGACACGCTGGTGCACGACGACACGCTGGTGCACGACGACACGCTGGTGCACGACGACACGCTGGTGCACGACGTAACAATCATTATACGCTAACAAGTCTGTTAGTCCATTCTTCCTCCGGATGGACTGTGTTCAACGCCCCCGAGGAAAGTGTCACTCGACAAGTCACCTTAGAAGATATTACCCGAGCGAACCTCCAGCCAGAGTTCATTGTTGCTCATATCAGCTGCTTAATTATTATGCTGGAATTGTTACCGCTAAAGTAATTCAACTTTAGAAAATGAAGTGTAGTAACTCTTGATGGCGGTATTTTAGTCTTGTTATTGGTGCCGCTGCTGCTGCTGGTGCTGTAAATGATGCTGATGGTGTTGCTGCTCCTGCTGGTGTTGCTGCTCCTGCTGATGTTTCAGTAACATTTGGTAACATGAACCCAATAGGTGGACAATGTTTACAGACAGGTTTTCAATTTCACGCTTATCTACATTTTCTCTTTAGGTTCCGCATTTTCTTGTTAATACCCTGAGGATCACCAGCAGCCTAGCGGGTCGGTGACCGAAACGTGTCTGGTGGACGAAACACCGAGCCTTCTACACTCAGAGAGCTGAATAACACACTCTTGTGTGACGCTTCCTGAAATTGTATATACAACAATGTTCAGTTACATCAATGCTTCTTTAATCCTCTTCTTCTACCCCTCTCTTCCCCTCCCCCCGTCTTTCAACTCTTTCGTGCCTTTCCTTATCCTGAAGAAACATGGCTTTTGTTCCCGCTGTTTAGGGGAACAACGCCACTCTAAAGAAAAAGGCACAATACCGTGACTGGAACAATACACAAATAACCCGCACATAGGAGAGAGGAGCTTACGACGACGTTTCGGTCCGACTTGGACCATTTACAAAGTCACACTAACATACGAAGGTGAGGGAGCCAGTATATATAGGAAAGGGAAACAGGGACAGAACAAAGAGAGGAAGAAAGAAGTGGAGAAGTAGTGGAAGTAGTAGTGTAAGTAGTAAGTGGGAGAAGTAGCAAGTGGGGAAAGTAGGAGAGTGACACAATACACAGAAAGGGGAGTGAAACGAGGTGGTGTACCCAGTTTTGTTTCATAAACACGAAAATTAAAAAAAAACTTATCTTTAGTCTCTTGTATTACCCTATCCTCTAGAGTCCTTCCTGCCACACACTTACACTCCATATTATATCCCTATATATATATATATATATATATATATATATATATATATATATATATATATATATATATATATATATATTATACACACATCGCCAAGCCGTAAGTAAAGAAAATAAATTTTTTGTTTTATTTTATGCCTGAATGGTTTCCAGTTGGAACTATTATCAGCCATCACAGTTGGAACAATCATTATCCATCACAGTTGGAACTATCATCAGCCATCACAGTTGGAACAATCATTATCCATCACAGTTGGAACTATCATCAGCCATCACAGTTGGAACTATCATCAGCCATCACAGTTGGAACTATCATCAGCCATCACAGTTGGAACTATCATCAGCCATCACAGTTGGAACTATCATCAGCCATCAAAGTTGGAACTATCATCAGCCATCACAGTTGGAACTATCATTAGCCATCACAGTTGGAACTATCATCAGCCATCACAGTTGGAACTATCATTAGCCATCACAGTTGGAACTATCATTAGCCATCACAGTTGGAACTATCATCAGCCATCACAGTTGGAACTATCATCAGCCATCACAGTTGGAACTATCATTAGCCATCACAGTTGGAACTATCATTAGCCATCACAGTTGGAACTATCATCAGCCATCACAGTTGGAACTATCATTAGCCATCACAGTTGGAACTATCATCAGCCATCACAGTTGGAACTATCATTAGCCATCACAGTTGGAACTATCATTAGCCATCACAGTTGGAACTATCATCAGCCATCACAGTTGGAACTATCATTAGCCATCACAGTTGGAACTATCATTAGCCATCACAGTTGGAACTATCATTAGCCATCACAGTTGGAACTATCATCAGCCATCACAGTTGGAACTATCATTAGCCATCACAGTTGGAACTATCATTAGCCATCACAGTTGGAACTATCATTAGCCATCACAGTTGGAACTATCATTAGCCATCACAGTTGGAACTATCATTAGCCATCACAGTTGGAACTATCATCAGCCATCACAGTTGGAACTATCATCAGCCATCACAGTTGGAACTATCATCAGCCATCACAGTTGGAACAATCATCAGCCATCACAGTTGGAACTATCATCAGCCATCACAGTTGGAACAATCATCAGCCATCACAGTTGGAACTATCATCAGCCATCACAGTTGGAACAATCATCAGCCATCACAGGATAAATGACGTCATCAAACTCACGCAAAATCATTTCCAGAAAGAATATTTAATTAAAATTGTTAAGGTCTGTATCCAACTGAGCTCACACTAGTTTTTTTCCTATTATAATGTGGCTTGCACTTTAATAAGTATTTTGTCAAGTGGATACTATTTTATCAAGTGCTTTTACCTATTTTGTTAGGTAACTGTGTTTTTTTTTCAGTGCATTCTTATTTGGCCCAGTGCATTCCAGTTTTGTAAAGGAAAAAAGTAATTTTTTTTATTTGCAGTTTTAAAGAAATATATATATTTTTCTCATGTGTATCCCTATTTAATCAAGCGTATTCTTTTCTTTATTGAATTTCTGGTACAGTTGTGTGTGTGTGTTAGAGATGTATCGGATGTCCGCATCCGCATCCACGGAACATCCGCACAATTTCTTACATCCGCATCCGCATTTTACTATAAACAGACATCCGCATATGCATCCGCAAAATAAGTAAGACATCCTCATACACATCCGCGGATATCTAAATTTTACATCCGATAAATATCTACGTGTGTGCGTGCGTGTGTGCGTGCGTGCGTGCGTGCATGCGTGCATGTGTGCGTAAGTGCGTGAAGGCGCGCGCGCGCGTGTGTGCGTGTGTGTGTGTGGCCGTCATCACATGATGGACAGGCATCGTAGGTCTACTGAGCATGTGATGGACAGTGTAGACCTATTGAACACGTGATGGATAGGCCACGTAGGCCTATTGAGAACATGGACATTATAGGCCTATTGCAAATAACTCGCATATAGGAGAGAGGAGCTTACAACGACGTTTCGGTCCGACTTGGACCATTTACAAAGTTACTGTGACTTAGTGTGGGTTATTTGGGTATTGTTCCAGTCACGGTATTGTGCCTTTTTGTTCTTTATAGGCTTATTAAACATGTAATTCGCAGGCTGCATAGGCCTATGAGCTCGTGATGGACAGGCAGCGTAGACCTGTTGAACTAACATCCTGTAAGTTTCCTTTTAAGTTAGGTTGGGTTAAGTTAGAATGGGTTATACTAGGTTTTGTTAGGTTTAGTTATGTTGGGTTGGGTTAGCCTAAGTTTGTTCAGATTTGGTTAGGTTCGATTAGGTTGGGTTTGGCTGGGTTAGGTTATACACACACAACCCGCACATATAAAAGAGAGGAGCTTACGACGACGTTTCGGCCCAACTTGGACCATTTACAAAGTCAGTTTCTTGAAGCAGAAATTTCCACTCTTCATAATTCATTTTCCCGCCTGGGCTACCCTTCCCATTTCATAGACTCTGCTTTCTCTCGTGCTAAACGGACTTTCTTCTCTCCTAAACCCTCTACTCCTGAGAACTCTCCAGTCCTCTGCCTTCCCTACATCTCTGGTCTCTCTAATCTCAGCAACTCTCTCCGTTCCTTAGACATCAAACTTACCTTTCGTCAGACTAACACTCTTCGCACTAATCTAGTTCATACTTCCCCTCCCTCCACAGATTCTCCTGGTGTCTACTCTATTTCTTGCTCCTCCTGTCCTCTTCAGTACTTCGGAGAAACTGGCCGATCTCTTTCTGACAGACTCAGGGAGCACAAAAATAGTGTTAGGCTTGCCGACACTAATAATGCTCTTTTCTGTCATGTCAGAGATCACAGTCATCCTATTGATTCGTCTTCTGCTAAAACTGTCTACCCTACGTCCAACTTTCATAGTCGCCGCCTGGTTGAATCCTCCCTTATACACAACTTTCCCTGTATGAATCTTAGCCCTGGCTTTGTCTCTGTTGATGCTTTCCTCTCTCATTACATTGTTAAATGCTCTAAACTTCAGAACACCCGTGACTTAACCTGATTCCTTCCCCTTTCTTTTCTTCCCCCTTCTCTTTTTTTCTCCTATGGGTTTTCCTTTCTTTCTTTTATTTTGCCTTGTATTTGTCCTTCATTTTATTCGCCTTTCTTCCCTCTCGTCCCACCCTTGCGGGCCGCTAGCCTCATTGCAGTGCTCCTTCCCATATGACTGTCTCCTCTACTACTATTACTACTACCACTTCCACTACTTACTCCATCATTACCCCACTCTCTTGTACCCTCCCCTGTCTGCCTGCCTATAAATACCCTTCCACTGTCTCTGTGTGTTAGTGTGACTTTGTAAATGGTCCAAGTCGGACCGAAACGTCGTCGTAAGCTCCTCTCTTTTACATGTGCGGGTTGTGTGTATTGTTCCAGTCACGGTATTGTGCCTTTTTTGTTATTTGGGTTAGGTTAAGTTGGGTTTAGCTGGGTTAGGTTAGATTGGGTTTGGCTTGGTTTTGATAGGTTGGGTTTGGCTGGGTTAGGCTAGGTTGGGTTTGGCTGAGTTAGGTCAGATTTGGTTACATAAATCTGTATATTTAACCATAATAAATTAAATCAAAGCAAGACCGGGACACATCTCGCAATAAGGTGACCAAAAAATAACCTAAAAACGTTCAGATTTGTACGATTATCACTGGTGGTGTGAGCAGGGGTGTTGCTGAGAGGGTGTACCTTGTTTCAGTGCTGACACAGCTGCGTCGCATCGTGCAGCGCTGCGCCGCGTCGCTGACGTCCGTCCTTAATTGAGGGCGACGGTGTGAAGACTCGTCTCCCTCCTAATTACCTGCACCGGAAGTAAGATGTCGCAGTGGGATGGTGAGGTTCGAGTACAGGGAAGGACTGTGGTTGAGACGCTAGAGACCGAGGACAGGGAAGGACTGTGGTTGAGACGCTGGAGACCGAGGACAGGGAAGGACTGTGGTTGAGACGCTGGAGACCGAGGACAGGGAAGGACTGTGGTTGAGACGCTGGAGACCGAGGACAGGGAAGGACTGTGGTTGAGACGCTGGAGACCGAGGACAGGGAAGGACTGTGGTTGAGACGCTGGGGACCGAGGACAGGGAAGGACTGTGGTTGAGACGCTGGGGACCGAGGACAGGGAAGGACTGTGGTTGAGACGCTGGGGACCGAGGACAGGGAAGGACTGTGGTTGAGACGCTGGGGACCGAGGACAGGGAAGGACTGTGGTTGAGACGCTGGGGACCGAGGACAGGGAAGGACTGTGGTTGAGACGCTGGGGACCGAGGACAGGGAAGGACTGTGGTTGAGATGCTGGGGACCGAGGACAGGGAAGGACTGTGGTTGAGACGCTGGAGACCGAGGACAGGGAAGGACTGTGGTTGAGACGCTGGAGACCGAGGACAGGGAAGGACTGTGGTTGAGACGCTAGAGACCGAGGACAGGAAGGACTTGGTTGAGACGCTGGGACCGAGGACAGGGAAGGACTGTGGTTGAGACGCTGGGACCGAGGACAGGGAAGGACTGGGTTGAGACGCTGGGACCGAGGACAGGGAAGGACTGGGTTGAGACGCTGGGGACCGGGAAGGAAACTGGGTTGAGACGCTGGACCGAGACAGGAAGGACTGTGGTTGAGACGCTGGAGACCGAGGACAGGAAGGACTGTGGTTGAGACGCTGGGGACCGAGGCAGGGAAGGACTGTGGTTGAGACGCTGGGACCGAGGACAGGGAAGGACTGTGGTTGAGACGCTGAGACCGAGGACAGGAAGGACTGTGGTTGAGACGTGGAGACCGAGGACAGGGAAGGACTGTGGTTGAGACGCTGGAGACCGAGGACAGGAAGGACTGGGTGAGAGCTGGAGACCGAGGACAGGGAAGGACTTGGTTGAGACGCTGGGGACCGAGGACAGGAAGGACTGTGTTGAGACGCTGAGACCGGCAGGCTGGTAGACCTGGACCGGGACAGGACTGTGGTGATACGAAAGACTGGGTGAGCTGGGACCGAGGACAGGGAAGGACTGTGGTTGAGACGCTGGAGACCGAGGACAAATGGGAAGGACGAGGATGTGGTTGAGACGCTGGAGACCGAGGACAGGGAAGGACTGGGTTGAGACGCTGGGACCGAGGACAGGAAGGACTGTGGTTGAGACGCTGGAGACCGAGGACAGGAAGGACTGTGGTTGAGATGCTGAGACCGAGGACAGGAAGGACTAAAGGCGTGGTTGAAGTGGGACGAGACAGAAGGACTTGGGAGACGACCGAGGACAGGAAGGACTGTGGTTGAGACGCTGGGACCGAGGACAGGGAAGGACTGTGTTGAGAGCTGGACCGAGACAGGAAGGACTGGGTTGAACGCTGGGACCGAGGACAGGGAAGGACTGGGTTGAGAGCTGGACCGAGGACAGGGAAGGACTGTGGTTGAGACGCTGGAGACAGGAAGGACTGTGGTTGAACTGGGGACCAGGAGAAGGACTTGGTTGAGAGCTGGACCAGGACAGGAAGGACTTGATTAACGCTGGGGACCGAGCGGGAAGGACTGGGTTGAGACGCTGGACCGAGGACAGGGAAGGACTGGGTTGAGAGCTGGGACCGAGGACAGGGAAGGACTGTGGTTGAAGCTGGGACCGGGACAGGGAAGGACTGGGTTGAGACGCTGGGACGGCAGGAAGGACTGTGGTTGAGAGCTGGAGACCGAGGCAGGAAGGACTGGTTGAACGCTGGAACGAGCAGGAGGACTGGGGAACGCGACGGCGGAAGACTTGGAATCTGAACCGCAGATGACTGTTAACCTGAGACCGAGAAGGAGACTGGTGAGACGCTGGACTGAGACGGGAAGACTGGTGAGGGAGACCGAGGACAGGAAGGACTGGGTTGATGGACAAGGAAGACTGTTAGACTGAGACCAGGACAGGAAGGACTGTGGTGAATTGAGAGACGAAGACTGGGACCGGGACAGAGGAAGGACTGGTTGAAGCTGGGACCGGGACGGAAGGACTGGGTTGAGCCTGGACCGAGACAGGAAGACTAGGTGAACTGAGGACAGGAAGGACGTGAGACGGGACCGGGACAGGAAGGACTGGTTGAAGCTGGGACCGAGACAGGAAGGACTGAGTTGAACGCTGGGACCAGGACAGGGAAGGACTGGGTTGAAGCTGACCGCAGAGGACTGGTGAGACTGGACGAGACAGAAGGACTGGTTGAGACCTAGACGAGACAAAGACTGAGTGAGACTGGACCAGACGAACTAGGGTTGAGACGCTGGACCACAGAGACAGTGCCAGGAGACAGGAAGACTGGTTGAGACCTGGGACCAGGACAGGAAGGACTGGGGTTGAGACGCTGGGGAACGGGACTGGTAAGAGGGACTAGATGAACGTGTGAGTGGGATACGTATATCTGGGGTGGATGAATCCTGGGGGTAAAAGTGAAAGATACAGGGAATAGCAGAAGGGTTGGTAACTCATAATTTCTATCGTAGCTTTGACAATATCAAACATAAGAACATAAAAAAGGAGGAACACTGCAGCAGGCCTGTCGGCCCTGTTCCAGACTTTCCCTTAGCCGACTTCATGCGGCTGAGAAATTACCTAGGTGGGCTAAATTGGGATGACCTGACTATGGGTCAGGTAGGTGGTTTTGGTTGCCAATATGACGTTTTCCAGAGTGTAGTTCTAGCTGCCCAGACAACTTTTGTTCCGAGTAGGGAAATTAGATCTAACAAAAATGATCCTAAATGGAAGAACAAGAGGCATATATAGGCGTATCAAACGAGGGGATGAACATATAAGAAATCAATATTTTCAATTAAAGAGAGAAATAAAAAAAAAGAATAAGAAAAGCAAAAAGGGATTATGAGGCTAAGGTCGCAAGGGATTCGAAGACTAACCCAAAAGGGTTCTTTCAGGTATACAGAAGTAAGATTAGGGACAAGATAGGCCCACTTAAGAGTAACTCAGGACAGATCACGGACAGTGATAAGGATATGTGTGAAATTTTCAATACTTACTTCCTCTCAGTTTTTACTCAGGAAGATACTAGCGGAATTCCAGAAATAATAATTTATGTAGAACAGGGAGATAATAGACTATACTCGACTGGGGTAACTAGTGACATGGTCCTCAGACAAATAGAGAAAAAACCTAACAAATCCCCAGGCCCTGATAAACTGTTTGCAAGAGTTTTAAAGGAATGTAAAGAGGAACTTAGCAAACCTTTAGCAAATCTTTTCAATACATATATCACTACAAACTGGCATAGTGCCAGACAAGTGGAAAAGGGCAAATGTAATACCTATTTACAGGAATCAATAATTGCCGAGGCAATTCGTAGCCATCTTGAAAAGCATAAATTGATTAATGAATCTCAACACGGTTTTACTAAGAGGCGTTCCTGTCTTACGAATTTACTAACTTTTTTCACTAAGGTGTTTGAGGAGGTAGATCATGGTAATGAATATGATATTGTGTATATGGATTCAGTAAGGCTTTCGATAAAGTTCCACATCAGAGGCTACTGAGGAAACTTAAGACACACGGAATAGGAGGAGAAATTTTTTCCTGGGTAGAGGCATGGTTGACAAATAGGCGGCAGAGAGTTTGCATAAATGGAGAGAAATCAGAATGGGGGCACGTCTCAAGCGGTGTTCCACAGGGGTCAGTTTTGGGCCCCCTGTTGTTTACAATTTACCTAAACGACATAGATGAGGGAATAAATAGCAACATAAGCAAATTTGCTGATGACACCAAAATAGGCCGTCCAATTCATTCTAATGAGGACATTAGAGCACTCCAGGATGATTTGAATAGACTGATGCAGTGGTCGGAGAAATGGCAGATGCAGTTTAATGTAGACAAATGCAAAGTTCTAAATGTTGGGCAGGACAATAACCATGCCACATATAAACTGAATAATGTAGATCCTAATACTTGTGATTGCGAGAAGGATTTAGGAGTTCTTGTTAGTAGTAATCTGAAACCAAGACAACAGTGCATAAGTGTTCGCAATAAAGCTAACAGAATCCTTGGCTTCATATCAAGAAGTATAAATAATAGAAGTCCTCAGGTTGTTCTTCAACTCTATATATCTTTGGTTAGGCCTCATTTAAATTATGCTGCACAGTTCTGGTCACCGTATTACAGAATGGATATAAATGCACTAGAAAACGTACAGAGGAGGATGACAAAGTTGATCCCATGTATCAGATATCTTCCCTATGAGGATAGACTGAGGGCCCTGAATCTGCACTCTCTAGAAAGGCGTAGAATTAGGGGACATATGATTGAGGTGTATAAATGGAAAACATGAATAAATAAAGGGGATGTAAATAGCATGCTCAAAATATCCAGCCAAGACAGGACTCGCAGCAATGGTTTCAAGTTAGAAAAGTTCTGATTCAGGAAGGATATAGGAAAGCACTGGTTTGGTAATAGAGTTGTGGATGAGTGGAACAAACTCCCGAGTACCGTCATAGGGGCTGGGACGTTGGGTAGTTTTAAAAATAGGTTGGATAAATACATGAGTGGGTGGGTGTGAGTTGGACCTGACCAGCTTGTGCTACTAGGTCAGATGCAGTACTAATTTCTTAAGTGGAAGTGACCTGACTACCTGGAGTTTACCTGGAGAGGGTTAACTCCAGGTGGTCGGCTAGATAAATATATGCATGGGTGCGGGTGGGTGTGAGTTGGTTCTGACTAGCTTGTGCTACTAGGTCAGATGCCGTGCTCCTTCCTTAAGTGAATGTAACCTGACCTGGCTGGGTCGGGGCATTTGCTTAAGCTGGTTGGAGACTTGGACCTGCCTCGCATGGGCCAGTAGGCCTACTGCAGTGCTCCTTCTTTCTTATATTCTTACTAGGCAGGTCCTTCACAATCCATCCCAATAACAGAATATTTGCCCAACCCAATTTTGATAATTCAATTTACTCATGTGCAAGTCCCACTCAAATCCAACCAATCTCACTCATGAATTTATCCAAACCTAAATTTGAAACTACCCAAGGTCCTAGCTTCAATAACCCTACTAGGCAGACAGTTCCACTCATGAACTACCCTATTTCCAAACCAATGCTTTCCTATATTCTTTCTAAATCAAAACTTGTTTAATTTGAATACATTATTGCGGGTTCTCTCTTGGAGAGATATCCTCAAGACCTTGTTTATATCCCCTTTGTTAATACCCATCTTCCACGTGAATGTAATTTAAGGGTCTTCAATCTTTCTTCATACGGAAGATTTCTAATGCTATGTATTAATTTAGTCATTCTACGCTGAATGTTTTCTAACGAATTAATATCCATTCTGTAATATGGAGACCAGAACTGAGCTGCGTAATCTAGGTGAGGCCTTACTAACGATGTATAAAGCTGTAATATAACCTCTGGACTTCTGTTGCTTACACTTCTTGATATAAATCCCAGTAATCTGTTTGCCTTATTACGTACGCTTAGGCATTGCTGCCTTGGTTTAAGGTTGCTGCTTACCATAACCCCCAAGTCCTTTTCGCAATCTGTATGGCTAAGTTCTACGTGCTTGGGTTATGGACACTCCCGAGCTTCAGAACCTTGCATTTATCTACATTGAACAGTATCTGACACTAGAGAACATATGAACCATAAACAACAGAAACACAGATATTTAACACAAAGCAAGCAGTGACACACACACACACACGACACACACACACACACACACACACACACACACACACACACACACACACACACACACACACACACACACTATGGCATGGTGGCTAGCGCTCTTGCTTCACGCACGGAGGGCCCGGGTTCAATTCCCGGCGGGGCCGAAACATTTCGAAGTGTTTCGTTACACACACACACACCCATACATACAACAGGCCTAGTGTCTAATCGACATATGCCTAGGACAAAATGGTAACTAACTAACATACACAACAGGTCTAGTGTCTAATCGACATGTGCCTAGGACAAAATGGTAACTAACACACAAACACGACAAGTGAAGAGGCGGGGACAGGAGCCGTGAATCGACCCCTGCAACCACAACTAGGTGAGTACACACACTCACAAACACATACGGCTGAAGGAATTATCAACTTACAAGAGGGTGTTCCTAGACTGCGACAGAACAATGAACAGAACGACAGCAGGTAAGGGAGAAAACACAGAAACGAAAATGGCTGGGAAGAGAAACACGGAAAGAGTCAGCAGAAGACAACCAGAGCCGGGCAGAGCAACAAGCGCAAACACACACAGAACCACCATCAGATCTCCACAGCCAAACCCGCTATCTCAACACAAACCACAATCCACACTTAAAGCCCTCACCCCACACTATGCTGTAGAATCCCACAGCAAACTGCCAGGCCCCCACCCCCACAAACCCCCCAGAACATAGTGTTGGAGAAGAAACTGAAGGTACTGAAGGCATGAAAGAATAAAAGAGGCATCACCGGACAGCATAGCTCTCACCGAAACCAAGCTCACAGGAATGATAACAGATGCCAAGCCGTTAGGTAACGGCTTGACAAAGCTCTTGGAGAGCGAAACGTTGCCACAATAAAATGTCTCATTAGTTGCATTTGTGTCCTTTTACTTAACATTCTGAACCTAACGAAAATAATAGATTCTATTGTGTTTGTTTATTATTAAATTATTATAAACTTATCTAAAATATATTTAGTTGCATTAGGTTAAATTAAATTGCACTTGTTATAATAAGGTTAGGTAAGTTTTCTAAGGTCATTTTGGTATAAAATTATTAATTTTTATATTAACAAATGAAAAAATATATTAAATGTATAAGATAAATTTTTAGAAAGGAGTTAATTTTAAATGAGTTCTTGCTAACTGACCAGTTCTACCTATTCCTAACGATATACGTATATATATATATATATATATATATATATATATATATATATATATATATATATATATATATATATATATATATATATATATATATATAGAACTTTGTAGGATGTCTGAGGCGTAAGGCAGCACTCTGGGGTCTTATGTTATCTTAACCCTAATTAAGGTAACATACTGTGCTACATAATTAAGACTGGAGCAATGTTTACACACGCCGTTGAAATTTATTATATAATATGTGAAGGGATGCGCTAAACTTGTAAGGGTAATATAGCATCTGGGGAGTAAGAGAATAAGATTTGAATAATGAGCATTTCACAAACAACAAGGATTCTTTAAAGTGTGTGGGGGGGGGGGATGCCTTTTTGTCATTGAAATTTTTTTGTTCATAGGAATTGGAGCTTAACCTCCTTTTCTTCAATCAAACCTCATTTCTTCCCGTTTCCCCATGCTCTGCATGATCGTACGGGTTTAGCGCTTCCACGTAGAGTTATTAAAATCCCCCTTTGCATATCTTTTCATTAAAATCTCATCGAACGAGTCTTTTCTATCTATTAGTTCTTGTACAACGATTTTTTTTTTCTAACCTGAAATGACCTGGATTCCAACTCAACGAAAACTTGTAACTAAACGTTCAGATTCTTCTTTCTCATCCACAAGTCAGTTTTTAGAAAACGTCTTTTGACCTCGTATAGACATTAAGACATAATTATAGTCTGGGGACCGAACTGGTAAGATGGCCAGATCTCCTTGTTCAATCAGGTACATTCACGATATTGTGTGGTTCTTATTTCAAGGAACAGGACATTGTGTTGATCACACAGTAAACACAGGACATTGTGTTCATCACTCAGTAAACACAGGACATTGTGTTCATCACTCAGTAAACACAGGACATTGTGTTCATCACTCAGTAAACACAGGACATTGTGTTCATCACTCAGTAAACACAGGACATTGTGTTCATCACTCAGTAAACACAGGACATTGTGTTGATCACACAGTAAACACAGGACATTGTGTTGATCACACAGTAAACACAGGACATTGTGTTGATCACTCAGTAAACACAGGACATTGTGTTGATCACACAGTAAACACAGGACATTGTGTTCATCACTCAGTAAACACAGGACATTGTGTTCATCACTCAGTAAACACAGGACATTGTGTTGATCACACAGTAAACACAGGACATTGTGTTGATCACACAGTAAACACAGGACATTGTGTTGATCACACAGTAAACACAGGACATTGTGTTCGTCACTCAGTAAACACAGGACATTGTGTTGATCACACAGTAAACACAGGACATTGTGTTCGTCACTCAGTAAACACAGGACATTGTGTTGATCACACAGTAAACACAGGACATTGTGTTGATCACACAGTAAACACAGGACATTGTGTTGATCACACAGTAAACACAGGACATTGTGTTCATCACTCAGTAAACACAGGACATTGTGTTCGTCACTCAGTAAACACAGGACATTGTGTTGATCACACAGTAAACACAGGACATTGTGTTCATCACTCAGTAAACACAGGACATTGTGTTCATCACTCAGTAAACACAGGACATTGTGTTCGTCACTCAGTAAACACAGGACATTGTGTTGATCACACAGTAAACACAGGACATTGTGTTCGTCACTCAGTAAACACAGGACATTGTGTTGATCACACAGTAAACACAGGACATTGTGTTGATCACACAGTAAACACAGGACATTGTGTTGATCACACAGTAAACACAGGACATTGTGTTCATCACTCAGTAAACACAGGACATTGTGTTCGTCACTCAGTAAACACAGGACATTGTGTTGATCACACAGTAAACACAGGACATTGTGTTCATCACTCAGTAAACACAGGACATTGTGTTCATCACTCAGTAAACACAGGACATTGTGTTCGTCACTCAGTAAACACAGGACATTGTGTTGATCACACAGTAAACACAGGACATTGTGTTGATCACACAGTAAACACAGGACATTGTGTTCATCACTCAGTAAACACAGGACATTGTGTTCATCACTCAGTAAACACAGGACATTGTGTTCGTCACTCAGTAAACACAGGACATTGTGTTGATCACACTGTAAACACAGGACATTGTGTTGATCACACAGTAAACACAGGACATTGTGTTGATCACACAGTAAACACAGGACATTGTGTTCGTCACTCAGTAAACACAGGACATTGTGTTGATCACACAGTAAACACAGGACATTGTGTTCGTCACTCAGTAAACACAGGACATTGTGTTGATCACACAGTAAACACAGGACATTGTGTTGATCACACAGTAAACACAGGACATTGTGTTGATCACACAGTAAACACAGGACATTGTGTTCATCCCTCAGTAAACACAGGACATTGTGTTCGTCACTCAGTAAACACAGGACATTGTGTTGATCACACAGTAAACACAGGACATTGTGTTCATCACTCAGTAAACACAGGACATTGTGTTCATCACTCAGTAAACACAGGACATTGTGTTCGTCACTCAGTAAACACAGGACATTGTGTTGATCACACAGTAAACACAGGACATTGTGTTGATCACACAGTAAACACAGGACATTGTGTTGATCACACAGTAAACACAGGACATTGTGTTCATCACACAGTAAACACAGGACATTGTGTTCGTCACTCAGTAAACACAGGACATTGTGTTGATCACACAGTAAACACAGGACATTGTGTTCATCACTCAGTATTGTGGTTCTCCTGTAAGTTGGTTGGCTCCGTCTCACGATTAGAGGACTAAGGATCAAGCCTCCACTACTTCTTGCGCTGAATGACTCATACGAATTTACCGCTTCACAAAAATCATAACAAAAACAATCTTCTAGATATCTTTGGCCAAAGTTTCCTTGCTGTCTCGGGTATCTAAAATGTTTCGACTAAGTTTGACAGGAGCTTCCTCTTGCCCGTGGTCCCTTGTACTGACTTCTGCTTTGGATCCAAATGTCATACTGTCGACAATAGAGATGATAAGATAAGCGTTGCAAAATACGCCGTTATTAGTACAACGATTCACTTTGCGTAGAGCTTTATTAAGCAATGACTTGATGAAGCTCTACACAGAGCAAAAGATTGTCCCAAAATGCGACTTAATTTCTAGTTTGTCTTACCTTCTTAAATTTATTTTCTTTTGTGTTATCGATAACAGATAACATCTGTTATCAGTATTGGTGCGGTCATGTTCTTTCCGTTTGTTCTTATTCTGAGAGCTGACGATACTTGCATTCACCCAGGCTTGACAGAGTATTGTAGCTCATGGGTAGAGTGCATCTTGTATCGCGAACAAGCGATACAAGATGCAAAACAACAAAAGGGGGGAGTTGACTGATAGTTCTAGGCCCTTCTGTTGCAATCAACGCATCATCAGGAGTTTGCAGTGTTGCAGAAAAGAGGAGGAAGTTCAAGCAAATTCGTGCAGGGAAGTTTTTTGCGCGAATGAGGTCGGGAGGCAGGAGACGCTAAAATAAACTATAGCCGTTTTCCTATGGATAAACTACAGATGTCTCCCTTTAGTTTTAAGTGAGTCAGCCGAGGACCAGTTTTCTAAAAGTACGGAAAATTCCTAAGGTAATTGCCAGATGCATCTATAATCAGAATGCAAAATCTGACAGAATTTTTGATAATTGTCATGTCATTCATGTTACATTCGTTAAGCCATTACTACAATATCAGTGCTTGTGGGCTGGCTGTCTTCTAAGATTCAATCTTTCTAGCACTGGGCATTGGTATGCCTGGGGCACTTAGCATCTCCAGCCTCCCTACCTCATTCGAGCAAAAAACATTTCCTTAAACGTATTTCCTTAGACTTCCCAATCTTTTTTCATGACTGCAAGGTCCTGATGATGTGTTGATTGCAACACGAAAGGCCTAGAGCTATCATTGAACTCTCCCCATGGTTGTTTTACATCTTGTATCGATTATTGCCTAATATATATATATATATATATATATATATATATATATATATATATATATATATATATATATATATATATATATATATATATATATATAGTGTGTGTCATGATTTTTAGTAAAACCTGACTACCTTCCATTCCCCAGACACTGTATGACCCATACACGTTTAGCGCTTACCAGTGAATGCAATACTGATATTTCGAGAATAATGTTCTGTTCGTAAATGTAAATCTTCAGATGTTGCCGCAGCGCAGCTCCCTGATGCTTCTATTAATTCCATTCGACCCCATCAGACGTGAAGTGTGTAAGATGCAGCCTCTCAGGGAAGCCTCTTCCCTCCCAGCATGCAACATTGCTATCAACAATATTAGCTGACTTTTTTCGACTCGTTCAGAAGTGTCAGTTTTCATTGCTTTCGCGAATTACGTGTTTGTTATCACACGGCATGCTTGATATTATGTCATGCTTGATATCATGTCATGCCTGATATCATGTCATGCTTGATATCATGTCATGCTTGATATCATGTCATGCTTGATATCATGGCATGCTTGATATCATGGCATGCTTGATATCATGGCATGCTTAATATCATGTCATGATTGATATCATGGCATGCTTGATATCATGTCATGCTTGATATCATGGCATGCTTGATATCATGTCATGCTTGATATCATGGCATGCTTGATATCATGTCATGCCTGATATCATGTCATGCTTGATATCATGTCATGCTTGATATCATGTCATGCTTGATATCATGGCATGCTTGATATCATGGCATGCTTAATATCATGTCATGATTGATATCATGGCATGCTTGATATCATGTCATGCTTGATATCATGGCATGCTTGATATCATGTCATGCTTGATATCATGGCATGCTTGATATCATGTCATGCCTGATATCATGTCATGCTTGATATCATGTCATGCTTGATATCATGTCATGCTTGATATCATGGCATGCTTGATATCATGGCATGCTTGATATCATGGCATGCTTGATATCATGGCATGCTTGATATCATGTCATGCTTGATATCATGTCATGCTTGATATCATGGCATGCTTGATATCATGGCATGCTTGATATCATGGCATGCTTGATATCATGGCATGCTTGATATCATGTCATGCTTGATATCATGGCATGCTTGATATCATGTCATGATTGATATAATGGCATGCTTGATATCATGTCATGCTTGATATCATGTGTGCTTGATATCATGGCATGCTTGATATCATGGCATGCTTGATATCATGGCATGCTTGATATCATGGCATGCTTGATATCATAGCATGCTTGATATCATGTCATGCTTGATATCATGGCATGCTTGATATCATGTCATGCTTGATATAATAGCATGCTTGATATCATGTCATGCTTGATATCATGGCATGCTTGATATCATGGCATGCTTGATATCATGGCATGCTTGATATCATGTCATGCTTGATATCATGGCATGCTTGATATCATGTCATGCTTGATATGATGGCATGCTTGATATCATGTCATGCTTGATATGATGGCATGCTTGATATCATGTCATGCTTGATATCATGGCATGATTGATATCATGGTATGTTTGATATCATAGTATGCTTGATATCATGGTATGCTTGATATCATGGCATGCTTGATATCATGGTATGCTTGATATCATGACATACATGTTGACAACCGAATTTGCATGACAGTGTCCTCCATTGAAGACACTGCAAGACTCCAAGCAGACATCAACCAAATCTTTAAATGGGCTGCAGAAAACAATATGAAGTTCAATGATGAGAAATTTCAATTACTCCGATATGGAAAACGTGAGGAAATTAAAACTTCATCGGAGTATAAAACAAATTCCAACCACACAATAGAGCGAAAAACTAATGTCAAAGACCTGGGAGTGATTATGTCAGAGGATCTCACCTTCAAAGACCATAACATTGCATCAATCGCATCTGCTAGAATAATGACAGGATGAATAATGAGAGCCTTCAAAACCAGGGATGCCAAGCCCATGATGACACTCTTCAGGTCGCTTGTTCTATCTAGGCTGGAATATTGCTGATCACTAACAGCACCTTTCAAGGCAGGTGTAATTGCTGACCTAGAAAATGTACAGAGAACCTTCACGGCACGCATAACTGGGAACGCTTGAAGTTCCTAAACCTGTATGTACTCTCTAGAACGCAGGCGGGAGAGATACATGATTATATACACTTGGAAAATCCTACAGGGATTAGTACCAAACTTGCACACGAAAATCACTCTCTATGAAAGCAAAAGACTCGGCAGACGATGCAACATCCCCCCAATGAAAAGCAGGGGTGCCACTAGCAAGATAAGAGACAACACAATAAGTGTCAGGGGCCCAAAACTGTTCAACTGCCTCCCAGCATACATAAGGGGGATTACCAATAGACCCTTAGCTGTCTTCAAGCAGGCACTGGACAGGCACCTAAATTAATTCCCTACTAGCTGGGCTGTGGTTCGTACGTTGGACTGCGTGCGGCTAGCAGTAACAGCCTCGTTGATCAGTCCCTGATCCACCATGAGGCCAGGCCACAGACCGGGTCGCGGGGGCGTTGACCCCCAGGAACTCTCTCCAGGTATATCATGGCATACTTGATATCATGGCATACTTGATATCATGGCATGCTTGATATCATGGTATGCTTAACATCATGGTATGCCTGATATCATGGTATGCTTCATATCATGGAATAGTTGATATCGCAGAGACATCTTCAACGTAAAGGAAGCAGCAGCAGCAGCAGCAGTACCAGAAGCAGAAGGAGTAGCAGCAGGAGAGGCATCTTCAGAGGGACGACACATTTGGCTATTGGAGAAAACTTGCACAAGCTGCTGTAATTTCATCCCAGCACCTGAGCTCACACACTACAGTGTCCTGCAAGACGATGATGCTATTTACTTTTGACGGGAAATCTTCGTAAACTCTCTGAATTTGTTACTGAGAGGCGTTTATACACACCCTTCACACGTCAGAGTTGGTCTTCACATCGTCCAGCTGCAGTGACACACTGGGTCCAGCTGGCGTGCTGACCATAATAGTGAAGGAGATATACGTTCTGTTGCGAGAACGTTTTGGAATGTGTAGAGCTTTGTCATGTCATGACTTGTTATCGTTCTAAACAGAGCAAAACAATGTCCCAATAAAAGTTTGTTCTGAAACTTGTGTCTTTTCCTCAATGGGAGTGATGTTACACAAATACGATGCCTCACGTACAACAGAACCAGTGGTGGGGAAGTACTGGTGTGGGGTGTGGTGGTGGTGAGGCAGTGTGATGATGGGGTAGTGTGGTGGTGAGGAAGTTTGGTGATGGGGTAGTGTGGTGGTGAGGAAGTGTGGTGATGGGGTATTGTGTTGGTGAGGTAGTGTGGTGATGGGTTAGTGTGGTGGTGAGGAAGTTTGGTGATGGGGTAGTTGGTGGTGAAGGAAGTGTGATGGGGAGTGTGGTGGTGAGGAAGTGTGATGATGGGGTAGTGTGTTGGTGAGGTAGTGTGGTGATGGGAGTGTGGTGGTGAGGAAGTTTGGTGATGAGGAAGTTTGGTGATGGGGTAGTGTGGTTGTGAGGTAGTGTGGTAATGGGGTAGTGTGGTGGTGAGGAAGTGTGGTGATGGGGTAGTGTGGTGGTGATGAAGTGTGATGATGGGGTAGTGTGGTGGTGAGGAAGTGTGGTGATGGGGTAGTGTGGTGGTGAGGAAGTGTGGTGATGGGGTAGTGTGGTGGTGAGGAAGTGTGGTGATGGGGTAGTGTGGTGGTGAGGCAGTGTGATGATGGGGTAGTGTGTTGGTGAGGCAGTGTGGTGATGGGGTAGTGTGTTGGTGAGGCAGTGTGGTGATGGGGTAGTGTAGTGGTGAGGGTAAGGGGTGGTAGAGAGAGGATAGGATAAGAATGGAGGATGAGACGAAAAGAGGCTGAGATTGGAGGAATGGGATAGGAGAAGACTGGGGAAGAGGCGAGTCAGTAAGCAGGGAGGGAAGGCAGTGTGTAGGAGAAAGAGGAATGGAACATGGAGAGAGGAAAGGGTTGTGCATGAAGAGATGGAAAGGGTAGGAAATTAAAAGTGGAAAAAATCATGAATGCAGAACGGGAGAAGAGGTAGGGCATTTAGAGACTTAGGAAACGGATAAGGCTTAGGGAAAAGAGGTATATGAGAGAAATGGAAGGCGTGGGTCGAAGGGATTAAAGAAATGAGCATAATGCGTAAGGAGAGGAGTGTACCACTAGAGAAGCAGGAAACGGAAGGGGAATGGGGAATGGAAAGAAAATGGTGTGCTATGGTTAGGAAGAAGGGAAGGGTTGTATCATGGAGGGAGGGAAGAGGTGAGGCATGGTAGAAGGGAGGGACTAGGAGAGCGTAAAGATGTATTACCGCATTGATTAAGGATCCTGAATACTGAATAGCCATTGATATTTTTGAATAGACAGATTATGTTTTTTAGGAAACTGTGTAATTAGATAGTCCTTGAGTTGGCATCTTTCCAGGCGTCTTACCGAGGGTGGACGACTCTGGCACTATTGAAAGCATACGAGTTTGTGCCCCCCTTCATTTTATGTGCTGGACGGAGCCATGTGAAGTCTTTTATAACACTAATATTATATAAATATGTTGAAAAACATTTCATAATTAGCTTAGTCGATATTTTTTGCCTGTTTTATTTTGTCAATTTTCACCCCACATCAACAGAATATAAAGGGAATATAATGACAGTAGAAGTAACATCCACAACCTTTGTTAAGTAACATCCACAACCTTTGTTAAGTAACATCCACAACCTTTGTTAAGTAACATCCACAACTTTTGTTAAGTAACATCCATAACCTTTGTTAAGTAACATCCACAACCTTTGTTAAGTAACATCCACAACCTTTGTTAAGTAACATCCACAACCTTTGTTAAGTAACATCCACAACATTTGTTAAGTAACATCTATAACCTTTGTTAAGTAACATCCACAACCTTTGTTAAGTAACATCCACAACCTTTGTTAAGTAACATCCACAACCTTTGTTAAGTAACATCCACAACCTTTGTTACAGCGTCTGGCATCTAAGAGTTGAGACATGTACTAACTTGTTTTGTGTTGCAATGAAAAACGAGCATTTGCGCACACACACACGCACATAGTACCGCACATAAGACTGGTACAAAAGCTAGGGGAGCAGACAGGAATAACAGGGAAAACACTACAATGGATCAAGGTATACCTCGCAAATGGGACTTGCTCTTTATTGAATGATTTGAGTTTGTCCTGTACTCAGTCTTCATTTCCTCCATTCTTCTATAGTGCAGGAATTTAAATTTGTCCTCGCTAAACATTATATTGTTATCTGAGGAACACTGGAGTATTAGATTTACATGCGCCTGAAAATTCGTCGTGTCTTCGACGGACGCCACTCTCCTGGAGATTCTGGTATCACCAGTAAATGATGTTCGGTGTTATGATTTATGTGAGAGAGAAGTGGTGCGAGTACTGTGCCTTGAGGAACAGAGCTTTTCACTGTGATAGCCTTTGACTTCAGTCTGTTACTACTCTCTGGGTTAAGAAGTTCGGTATCTATCTGCCCACTTTTCCAGTTATTCATTCTGCTCCATAGTCTATGGAGCACAACTCTTCTCCAGGCTGAGGGACTGACCACCTCAAAACTACGTCTTCAAGGGTGATGGACTGATCACATCGTTTTTACATCTCTCCTGCTGCCTCCTCTGTATTCGACTGAAGAAACCGACTGTGTTGGCGAAACGTTTCGGAATAAAGACACTTAACTGCCAAATGTAAAGTTATGAAGATCGGGGAAGGGCAAAGAAGATCGCAGACAGAGTATAGTCTAGGTGGCCAAAAACTGCAAACCTCACTCAAGGAAAAAGATCTCAGGGTGAGTATAATACCGAGCACATCTCCTGAGGCACACATCAATCATATAACTGCTGCAGCATACGGGCGTCTGGCAAACTTAAGAATAGCGTTCCAATACCTCACTAAGGAATCGTTCAAGACTCTGTACACCATATACGTCAGGCCCATACTGGAGTATGCAGCACCAGTTTGGAACCCACACCTGGTCAAGCACGTCAAGAAATTAGAGAAAGTGCAAAGGTTTGCAACAAGACTAGTCCCAGAGCTAAGGGGATTGCCCTACGAAGAAAGGTTAAGGGAAATCGGCCTGACGACACTAGAGGACAGGAGGGTTAGGGGAGACAGGATAACGACATATAAAATACTGCGACGAATAGATAAGGTGGACAGAGACAAGATGTTCCAGAGAGGGGACACAGAAACAAGGGGTCACAATTGGAAGTTGAAGACTCCTATGAGTCGAAAGGATGTTAGGAAGTATTTCTTCAGTCATAAAGTTATCAGGAAGTGGAATAGCCTAGAAAGTGACGTGGTGGAGGCAGGAACCATACATAGTTTTAAGACGAGGTTTGATAAAGCTCATGGAGCAGGGAGAGAGAGGACCTAGTAGCAATCAGTGAAGAGGCGGGGCCAGGAGCTATGAATCGACCCCTGCAACCACAAATAGGTGAGTACAAATAGGTGAGTACACACACACTGGGAGACAGAAGAGATAGAGGGGATATGATAACGACATATAAAATACTGAGAGGAATAGACAAGGTGAACAGAGACAGAATGTTCCAGAGGTGGGACACAGCAACAAAGAGTCACAGTTGGAAGTTGAAGACTCAGATGAATCACAGGGATGTTAGGAAGTATTTCTTCAGTCACAGAGTTGTCAGGAAGTGGAATAGTCTGGGAAGTGATGTAGTGGAGGCAGGATCCATACATAGCTTTAAGGAGAGGTATGATAAAGCTCATGGAGCGGGTAGAGTGACCGAGTAGCGGCCAGTGAAGAGGCGGGGCCAGGAGCTGTGAATCGACCCCTGCAACCACAACTAGGTGAGTACACACACACGGAAAAGTTTTACAGCTGGCACTGGAACTTGCAGTAAAGGATAAGAGGAAATGTTAAAAAGAACCTTCAAAAGGAAGAGGAAGTAGAAGAAAGAAAGAAGGATGTAGGCTGTAATGTTTAACTCTCTGTAAGAAAACCGAGGGAAGGTTTAAGAAAGTAATGAACAGGAGAAAAGAATGATCATCGCTGAAGAAAGACCCAACGACTGAAAAAGGAAATGGGAAAGCTGAAGACCTAGGAGAGAATTAGGGAGACAGTGGAAGGAGTGTGGATAACTGGCATGAAAGTCACCCCACGCCATCTAAGGGAATGAGGAAAAGCATCGTAAGCTAGAAGTGTGATGGGGGTTGCTGGAATGACTTACCTGCACTAGGGAAAGGGACAAGAATGTGAAAGGTACAAATTGGAAAAGCAAATAGGAAATAGTTGAGAAGTATTATCGAAGTCATGAAGAAGGGAAAGGGACAGTACACTGCCACCACCACCACCGTCTCCAGGAATGAAAATGTACGGGAAAATAAACAGGGACTGGATCTTCTTTGATAAAAACAAAGGTAAGGGAAAGAACAGAAAGTCATATACGAAGAGGTAACAAGAGTATTGACTGGACGGAAAATGAGAGGGAACAGTTGAATGAGCAGTTAAAATATCAATAGACTCGCTGAAGAGAAAAAGTAAGGAAGGGGGGTGAAGAAAGGAATAAAAGAGGAGATATTCATCATAAATCCCTTCTCCCGAACCACGAATGATTCTGTCCAGTACAAGAATCCTCCATGACTCCACCCACTTCATCTCTTATAAGTCCATCCGTTCCTCCTCCTCCTTCCTCTCTAACACATGACATAGAAACAGGAAGTCAGGACATTATAAAGAGAAACCTGAAATTCAGATGAATTACGAAACAAAAGTAATGGATTAAAAGAAAAACAAAATAGAGGCAACCAAGGCATCAGAACTTGTTAATGAGCGGATATGAGCCGACAGATGGTAGTAAAAATATACTTTAGCCAAAGAACCCTTTTATTAATACGACGTTTCACCCACTTGATAAAGTTGGCAGTGAGTGAAACTTTTCACTAATAAAAGATTTCTATGCTGAAAGCATCTGCTTACTATATCATTGCCTAATAGGAGACAAAACTGATATTATAAGCACAATATTCCCCACTGAATATCAAGTGCTGAGGAAAGCAAAAGTAAACAAGGGAGAGAGAGAGCAGCAGCACTGCAAATCAGAAACCAGTAGAGTTCTGTGGTGATGTGAGGAATCAACAGAGGAAAGCAAAGTTAATACATAACACAGTCAAGAAGACTGAGAGATCTATAACCCACTTCCTAAAAAACGCAGAATACCAAGACAGGAATACAAAGAAAGAGTAAAACAATGGGTAATAACATTTAGGATGTTGCAAGTAGAGACCACATAACCAAAGCAAATCTACTAATCAAGAGAGATTTCAACCACAAAGATATAGACTGGAGACTTGGGAGCTATAAGGAGCTAAGATAATGGACATGGCGATACAAGACTGTCATGGACACAAGACTGTTATGGACACAAGACTATCATGGATGCAAAACTGTCATGGACACATGAGAGAGAAAAGGGGAGGAACAAGCATCTTAGGCTTTAACAGATGTATATTTTTGTTGAAATAACTGGGTGTATTAATCTCGGGTGGAGGGAAAGAAGGGCAGGGCTTGTCCAAGGAAGGGTTGGAATGTAGTGGAAGCAAATAGTTTTTATGGCTTGACATGCTGTTGGAGTGTGAGCAAAGTAACATTTATATGAGAAAATGGGGGAAATCGGTTAGTCGGGCTTGGGTCCTGGAGGTAGGGAGTACAAGAGAGATGAGGATGTTACGGAGGGAATATAATGAATGAAAATGAACCTGATTCCTTTTTTTTTTATTTGCTTAATGCTACTTCGGTGGGAGGAGGTTAGTGGGTTCATTTTTTGTTTAATTTTGTAACACAACTTACCATCTACTATTGTCATGTGTGATAAATGGTTTAAAATCGTCAAGTTGAAGATTGAGACACTTATGCAACATATGGGAAGCTTTATTGAAGAAACGTTTCGCCACATAGTGGCTTCATTCGTCCAATACAAAGTAGAAAGGTGTAAGGAGAGGAGTTTGAGGCAATCAGTCCCTCAGCCTGGAATCGATATGTTCAGTCCATCAATCTTGTAGAAAGTACAGTATATGGCCGGAGAAGTGGCTTATATACTGTAGTCAGGTGAGTGGAAGCAGGAGGCGGCGGAGTCATAATGGTACCATCCACTAGTGTAAGTAGGTCTTTGTCCAAAGGTTGGACAAGTGATGAAGAATTCCTGGTATCAAGTTCCCATGATGTTGCAGTGTCTGACAGATGTGATAAATGGCTTAAAACCGACACCTTTCTGCTTTGTATTGGACTGATGAAGCCACTGTGTGGCGAAACGTTTCTTCAATAAAGATTCCCATATGTTGCATAAGTATCTCAATCTTCTACTACTAGCATCTACCACTACTACCACCACTACTATCGGCATCCCCACCAAAGTTGCTTTAACCCTGGACTAGACTGCTGAATATCAGTAAAGCTCATTTGGGAAGAAGAGACGGCTAGAGCCTGTGGTGTTAAGTCTTAAGATGGTGTAATACCTTCTTGCGGTAATTATGCAAATGACTTGGTAATCTACACCTTCAGACTGTTGATACTCTTACTCACCCTCTTTACCTAGCATAATATTCCCTGGAAGAAAATATTTAGCTTATATTGTGCTAATATGCTCTTCAGGATCCTCGCAGTGAGCAATATCGCGGGAATAAGTTCAAGGTCCTAGCAGTGAGCAATATCGCGGGAATAAGTTCAAGGTCCTAGCACTGAGAAGGTAAGTTCATATCAGGCAGGTGAACATCATTATCTTAATATTGCTATTAATTAAAGCTCGGGGGATAATGTGTACGCTTAATAAGACAGTGAGATTGGGATCGCTCTGATAGATCAATTAACGAAAGGCTACAGTTAATATCGTGAGGATTTGACCATTAACCGCACCACCGGAGGAAGTGTGTACTCGCCTGTTTGTGCTTGCCTTTTTGGGGTTGCAGAGGTCGAGACTCGGCTCCTGACCCTGCGTTTTAAACTGGTCGCTTCTGGCCTCACTTTCTCTTGGCATCTTGAGACTTTTCATACCTATTAATAAGCTGTGTATAGATCCTGCTATTCCCATTTTGCTGTACACTTCTTTCCACATCCTTGTATGTATGTGTGTATACTCACCTTATTGTGATTGCAAGGGTCGATTTAACGCTCCTGGCCCCGCCTCTTCACTGGTCGCTACTAGATCACTCACTCCCTGCTCCGTGAGCTTTATTATACCTCTTCTTAAAGCAATGTATGGATCCTGCCTCCACCAAGTCACTTTCCAGACTATTCCACTTCCTGACAACTCTGTGACTGAAAAAATACTCCTTAACATCTCTGTGACTCATCCGAGTCTTCAACTTCCAATTGTGACCCCTAGTCACTGTGTCCCACCTCTGAAACATCTTATCTCTGTCCACCCCGTCGATTCCTCTCAGTATTTTATATGTTATCATATATCCCCTGTCCCTCTTGTACTTCAGTGTCGTTAGGTCAATTTCTCTTAACCTCTCCTCGTAGGACATGCCCCTTAGCTCCGGGACTAGTCTCGTTGCAAACCTTTGCACGATCTCTAATTTCCTGACGTGCTTGCCCAGGTGTGGGTTCCAAACTGGTGCTGCATATTCCAATATAGACCTGACGTAAACGGTGTACAGAGTCCTGAACGACTCCTTACTAAGGTGTCGGAAAGCTGTCTTTAGGTTTGCTAGGGGCCCATATGCTGCAGCAGTTATTTAGTTGATGTGCGCCTCAGGAGATATGTTCGGTATTATACTCACCCCAAGATCCTTTTCCTTGAGTGAGTTTTGTAGTGTTTGGCACCCTAGGCTGTATTATGTCTGTTGTCTTCTTTGCCCTTCCCCGATCTTCATGACTTTGCACTTGGTGGGGTTGAACTCCAGGAGCCAGTTGCTAGACTAGGCCTGTAGCCTATAGCTAGACCAGGACTGTAGCCTGTAGTTCTACCTGGTCCTCCTCCGATTGAATTCTCCTCATTAACTTCACATTGTCTGCAGACAGAGACACTTCTGAGTCTATTCCTTCCGTCATGTCATTCACATATACCAGAAACAGCACCGGTCCTAGAATTGACCCCTGTGGAACCCCGCTCGTCACAGGCACCCATTCTGACACCTCGTTACGTACCATGACTCGCTGTTACCTTCCTGTCAAGTATTCTCTGATCCATTTAGGTGCCTTCCCTGTTATACATGCCTGGTCCTCAAGCGGTATAACAGTTTGACACAGTTCCACAATTGTGGAACTGTCAAAAACATTTTTAGAGTCCAAGAAAATGCAACCTACCCACCCCTCTCTCTTGTCTTACTGCTGTCACCCCGTCATGGAACTCCAAGAAGTTTGTGAAATAGGATTTCCCGTCCCTGAATCCGTGCTGGTTGTCACAGACAATCTCCATGACTTTGCATACTATGCATGTCAGTGACACTGGTCTGTAGTTTAATGCTGCATGTCTGTCTGTTTTTTTTTTTTAAATTGTGAATACTTCTTTAAATCTCATGTTGAGCTCCTCACATACTTCTCGGTTATTTCTTGTGAATCCCTTCCTTCCTTCTTAAGCTTGATTACCTGGTCATTGACTGTTGTTTTCCTCCTGATGTAGTTTTACAACATCTTTGTGTCGGACTTGGCTTTCCCTGCTGTCATTTTCGTATTGTCGTTGGGCCTCCCTGCTTACCTGAGCATATTCATTTCTGGCTTTTCGACTACTCTCCTTATTCTCCTGGGTCCTTTGTCTCCTATACTTCTTCTATTCTCTAATGCATTTGATTTTGGTCTCTCTACACCTCCGGGTGAACCAAGAGCTCGTTCTGGCCTTTACGTTATGTCTTTTGCTCTTGGGTACAAACCTCTCGTTTGTGTGTGTTAGTTACCATTTTGTACTAGGCACATGTCGATTAGACACTAGGCCTGTTGTATGTGTGTGTGTGTAAGGAAACACTTCGAAATGTTTCCGCCCCGCCGGGAATTGAACCCGGGCCCTCCGTGCGTGTTAGTGTGTGTGTGTTAGTGTGTGTGTGTTAGTGTGTATGTGTTAGTGTGTGTTTGTTTGTGTGTGTGTGTACTCACTTAATTGTACTCACCTAATTGTGGTTGCAGGGGTTGAGACATATCTAGCTGTTTGTGTATGCGTGTGTGTGAGTTCGTGTGTGTATACTCACCTATATGTAGTCACCTATATAGGGTTACGGGGGTCAAGTTTCAGCTCCTTGCCCCATATCTACGCTCGTCGCTACTAGGTTTACTTTCTCCCTGCTTGGAGAACCTTATTGTACCTCTTTTTTAAAGTTATGTATGAATCTAGGCTCTACCATCTCATTCTCCTGGCCTACTCTAAGGCTGGAAAAACACTGTGACTCATCTGTATTTTCAACTTCCAGCTGTGCCCTCGTGTTTCTGTTTCCGGCTTCTCCCTGACCACCTTATTAATTCCTCAATGTATTTTGTAAGTTGTTTTCATATCACCCTAGTCCTTCAATCGTTTAGTGTCGTCACTGTGTGTGTGTGTCTGTACTCACCTATTTGTACTCACCTATTTGTGGTTGCAGGGGTCGAGTCATAGCTCCTGGCCCCGCCTCTTCACTGATTGCTACTAGGTCCTCTCTCTCTCTCTCCCTGCTCCACGAGCTTTATCAAACCTAGTCTTAAAACTATGTATGGTTCCTGCCTCCACTATGTCGCTTTCTAAGCTATTCCACTTCCTGACAACTCTATGACTGAAGAAATACTTCCTAACATCCCTTTGACTCATAGGAGTCTTCAACTTCCAATTGTGACCCCTTGTTTCTGTGTCCCCTCTCTGGAACATCTTGTCTCTGTCCACCTTATCTATTCCTCGCAGTATTTTATATGTCGTTATCATGTTCTCCCTAACCCTCCTGTCCTCTAGTGTCGTCAGGCCGATTTCCCTTAACCTTTCTTCGTAGGACAATCCCCTTAGCTCTGGGACTAGTCTTGTTGCAAACCTTTGCACTTTCTCTAATTTCTTGACGTGCTTGACCAGGTGTGGGTTCCAAACTGGTGCTGCATACTCCAGTATGGGCCTGACGTATATGGTATACAGAGTCTTGAATGATTCCTTAGTGAGGTATTGGAACGCTATTCTTAGGTTTGCCAGCCGCCCGTATGCTGCAGCAGTTATCTGATTGATGTGTGCCTCAGGAGATGTGCTCGGTATTATACTCACCCCAAGATCTTTTCTTTGAGTGAGGTTTGCAGTCTTTGGCCACCTAGACTATACTCTGTCTGCGGTCTTCTTTGCCCTTCCCCGATATTCATGACTTTACATTTGGCAGGGTTAAATTCAGGAGCCACTTACTGGACCAGGCTTGCAGCCTGTCCAGGTCTCTTTGTAGTCCTGCCTGATCCTCGATTGATTTGATTCTTCTCATTAACTTCACATCATCTGCAAATAGTGACACTTCTGAGTCTACCCCTTCCGTTATGTCATTCACATATACCAAAACAGTACAGGTCCTAGGACTGACCCTTGTGGAACTCCACTCGTCACAGGTGCCCTCTGACATCTCGTCACGTACCATGACTCGTTGTTGCCTCCCTGTCAGATATTCTCTGATCCATTGCAGTGCTTTTCCTGTTACGTGTGCCTGATCCTCTAGCTTTTGCATTAATCTCTTGTGAGGAACTGTGTCGAACGCCTTCTTGCAGTCCAAAAAATGCAGTCTATCCACCCTCTCTCTCGTGTCTTACTTCTGTTACCTTGTCATAAAACTCCAGTAGGTTTGTGACACAGGATTTTCCTTCCTGAAACCGTGCTGGTTGTCGTTTATAAGCTTGTGTCTTTCTAGGTGCTCCACCACTCTCCTCCTGATGATCTTCTCCATGACTTTGCATACTATACACGTCAGTGACACAGGTCTGTAGTTTAATGCCTCGTGTCTGTCTCCTTTCTTAAAAATTGGGACTACATTTGCCATCTTCCACGCCTCAGGTAGTTGCCCAGTTTCAATGGATGTGTTGAAGATTTGTGTTAGTGGCACACACAACATCTCTGCTCCCTCTCTAAGGACCCACGGAGAAATGGAGTGAAGACGGGCCGGTACAGAGAGTGAGGACGGGCCGGTACAGAGTGAGGACGGACCGGTACAGAGAGTGAGGACGGGCCGGTACAGAGAGTGAGGACGGGCCGGTACAGAGAGTGAGGACGGGCGGTACAGAGAGTGAGGACGGGCCGGTACAGAGAGTGAGGACGGGCAGGTACAGAGAGTGAGGACGGGCCGGTACAGAGTGAGGACGGACCGGTACAGAGAGTGAGGACGGGCCGGTACAGAGAGTGAGGACGGGCCGGTACAGAGAGTGAGGACGGGCGGTACAGAGAGTGAGGACGGACCGGTACAGAGAGTGAGGACGGGCAGGTACAGAGAGTGAGGACGGGCCGGTACAGAGAGTGAGGACGGGCCGGTACAGAGTGAGGACGGGCCGGTACAGAGAGTGAGGACGGGCTGGTACAGAGAGTGAGGACGGGCCGGTACAGAGTGAGGACGGGCCGGTACAGAGTGAGGACGGGCCGGTACAGAATGAGGACGGGCTGGTACAGAGTGAGGACGGGCCGGTACAGAGAGTGAGGACGGGCCGGTACAGAGTGAGGACGGGCCGGCACAGAGAGTGAGGACGGGCCGGTACAGAGAGTGAGGACGGGCCGGTACAGAGAGTGAGGACGGCCGGCACAGAGAGTGAGGACGGCCGGTACAGAGAGTGAGGACGGGCCGGTACAGAGAGTGAGGACGGGCAGGTACAGAGAGTGAGGACGGGCCGGTACAGAGAGTGAGGACGGGCCGGTACAGAGAGTGAGGACGGGCCGGTACAGAGAGTGAGGACGGGCCGGTACAGAGAGTGAGGACGGGCCGGTACAGAGTGAGGACGGGCCGGTACAGAGAGTGAGGACGGGCCGGTACAGAGTGAGGACGGGCCGGTACAGAGAGTGAGGACGGGCCGGTACAGAGAGTGGGGACGGGCCGTACAGAGAGTGAGGACGGGCCGGTACAGAGAGTGAGGACGGGCCGGTACAGAGAGTGAGGACGGGCGGTACAGAGAGTGAGGACGGGCCGGTACAGAGTGAGGACGGGCCGGTACAGAGTGAGGACGGTTGGTACAGAGTGAGGACGGGCTGGTACAGAGTGAGGACGGGCTGGTACAGAGAGTGAGGACGGGCGGTACAGAAAGTGAGGACGGGCCGGTACAGAGTGAGGACGGCCGGTACAGAGAGTGGGGACGGCCGGTACAGAGAGTGAGGACGGGCCGGTACAGAGAGTGAGGACGGGCCGGTACAGAGAGTGAGGACGGGCGGTACAGAGAGGAGGACGGCCGGTACAGAGTGAGGACGGGCCGGTACAGAGTGAGGACGGGCCGGTACAGAGAGTGAGGACGGGCCGGTGCAGTGAGGATGGGCCGGTACAGAGAGTGAGGACGGGCCGGTACAGAGAGTGAGGACGGGCGGTACAGAGAGTGAGGACGGGCCGGTACAGAGTGAGGACGGGCCGGTACAGAGAGTGAGGACGGGCGGTACAGAGAGTGAGGACGGGCCGGTACAGAGTGAGGACGGACCGGTACAGAGAGTGAGGACGGGCCGGTACAGAGAGTGAGGACGGGCCGGTACAGAGTGAGGACGGGCCGGTACAGAGTGAGGACGGGCCGGTACAGAGAGTGAGGACGGGCCGGTACAGAGTGAGACGGCCGTACAGAGAGGAGGACGGGCGGTACAGAAGTGAGGACGGGCCGGTACATAGTGAGGACGGACCGGTACAGAGAGTGAGGACGGCCGGTACAGAGAGTGAGGACGGCGGTACAGAGAGTGAGGACGGGCCGGTACAGAGTGAGGACGGGCCGGTACAGAGTGAGGACGGCCGGTACAGAGAGTGAGGACGGGCCGGTGCAGTGAGGATGGGCCGGTACAGAGAGTGAGGACGGCCGGTACAGAGAGTGAGGACGGCGGTACAGAGAGTGAGGACGGGCCGGTACAGAGGAGGACGGCCGGTACAGAGAGTGAGGACGGCGGTACAGAGAGTGAGGACGGCCGGTACAGAGTGAGGACGGACCGGTACAGAAGTGAGGACGGGCGGACAGAGAGTGAGGACGGGCCGGTACAGAGTGAGACGGGCCGGTACAGAGTGAGGACGGGCGGTACAGAGTGAGACGGGCGGTACAGAGTGAGGACGGGCCGGTACAGAGAGTGAGGACGGGCCGGTACATAGTGAGGACGGACCGGTACAAGAGTGAGGACGGGCCGGTACAGAAGTGAGGACGGGCGGTACAAGGAGGACGGGCCGGTACAAGGAGACGGGCCGGACAGAGTGAGGACGGGCCGGTACAGAGTGAGGACGGGCTGGTACAGAGTGAGACGGGCGTACAGAAGGAGACGGGCCGTACAGATGAGACGGCGGACGAGGACGGCGTACAGAGAGTGAGGACGGGCCTGTACAGAGAGTGAGGACGGGCCGGTACAGAGAGTGAGGACGGGCGGTACAGAGAGTGAGGACGGGCCTGTACAGAGAGTGAGGACGGGCCGGTACAGAGAGTGAGGACGATAGGATGGATAATGTAAGGAAAAGGCTCGCTAGATTTACGGGCAACGTTGAGTTCCCTGATATAAATACTCGGGAAGTCGTCCTTTTACATAAGGGAAAAAATGAATAATAAATACAACAAAGTCAATAAACTACGGGTAGGTGGATACGATGGTTGAAATCAATATCCTTACTGACTATAAAAACGTAAAAAATACTACATATTCCTGTACAAAGATATAAAGGAAAAAACAAATTGTATATTTGGCTTATAATGCGCTAATGACATACACAAGACTAGATATGACAGAACAGAGATGTACTGATGGTCTTCCACAGAATATGTTTACACTGACGATGCTCTTCCAGATGCTGATATGATCCTGGCTTCTCAAGACGTGGCATCACTGGTGAGATAGTAGAGAAACCTTCCTAGAACTAGTGATGAACTCTGGCACACTCAAGGTGTTAATGGCGGGTTGTAGAAACGATGATTAGTCTTATGGTGTAGGTAGGTACATAACATAAATACGAGAAGTTTGTGGCGAACCACTTCACTGTAGCAACTACACGATCGTGGTTGGTTGACCCGAGTCGAATCCTGTGGGCTAGGGAGACAAAAGTCAGTAGATTACCGGAAAGCCACTTGTCGTAATACACAATAGCTAGACCCTAAAGAAGATGGTGACAGACTACATTAAATGAATCATAGTGACATGAACAGGAGTACATTTAATATTACAATAGTTCAGACAAAGAAATGGCCAATTATATAAAAGATTTCCAAAGTTTTTTAAACTATGAACATAAACGTTTGAATTTAGATTTTTAGTTCAGAATTATGATGTAAAAATGTCATAGTTGATACATGGGGTAACATAAGAAGAAACCCAAAGAGGCACAATTTATATTTTAATTTTATCTAGTTTAAACAGCACCATCATAAAGGCATGTATAACCAGACAAAACAGTAATATAAAACACAGTAATCATACGGATAGTGTACTAGAAAGTAACGCAAGTGAGTAAGACACCAATACGGAGATGACCAAGTGTTGAGACTGACCCAAGTAAGACTGCCCAAGGTAGTAAGACGCCAGGTAGAGACTGACCCAAGGAGTGACCCAAGGTAGAGACGCAAGGTGAGACTGACCCAAGGTGAGAGACTGACCCAAGGTGAGAGACTGACCCAAGGTGAGAGACTGACCCAAGGTGAGAGACTGACCCAAGGGGAGAGACTGACCCAAGGGGACTGCCCAAGAACTGACAAGGGAGAGGAGACTGCCCAGGTAGAGACGACCAAGGTGAAGACTGACAGGAGACTGACCAGGGAAGACTGACCCAAGGAAAGCAAGGAAGACTGACCCAGGCTCAACATAAACTAAATAGAAAAAACTCACGTCACAGGCGAATCACCTCGTGAATTATAGACCTGAATCATAGTCGTCCTTGATATTTCTGCTCGTCCACGAGTAAAGTAACAAAGTCAAGGGCACTGATGTGTTCAATCTTTGTCAAGACTGAAGAACTGAACACATCGACTCCAGGCTGAGGGACTAATTACCTCAAATTCCTCCTCATCTTCTACCTTAATCTGTATTGGACTGAAGAAGCCACTGTGTGGTGAAGCATTTCCAGAATAAAGTTACTGAAACGCTTCACAAGTGTCTAATTTGTCATTCATCATCTGTCTTATGGAAACAATTCTCCCAATTTTCTTAATTAAATTGGTAAATCTGCACCTATGTGCTCCAGTAACAATCCGAACTTTGTTCTTTGTCCGATACACCTATGTTGAAAGTTTGAAGCATATCAGAAGAGGTGTTCTCGAGTTATAGCGCGAAAAAAATAACCTCCAAAATTAACAATGAAAAGCACCTGCCTATCCCTGTAACAGCGTTAGAAATTTGATGCCGATCGGACATGACATTCTGAAGTTATACACCAAAACCTCTGAGAATGAAAACAATTCAGACAATGAAATGGAGGAGAGATAGTGTAGGAGAGAAAACAGAAACAGCACAACAAAGAAACACTTGTGAACGTGGGATGAAGGGATTACCTGATGCATGTGTTGGGCTTGTGATCCAAGAAATTGAAACTACCCTTCCCTTAATGTTAACGAACCTGATTACCACCCATTCCTCAGGCGTTGTATGATGCTTCAGGGTTTAGAGCATGAATATATTAATAGTAATTACTGCAAGGCAAACAACACCACATCAAAATAAAGTTTGAGCAGAATTGAAAAAAAACCCAGACGACGAGTTGAGATGCTTTATAGACCATATTTTTCAAGCTATTGACAGAAAACAAGCTTTTTTTTTGGGTAGATGGGTCTCAGGTTTTAGGTCCTTCAGTACGCATAAAGTGTTTAACCTAGATTAAATTTAATCGTACAAGAGAATTTTCAGAGTAATCCAATCATCCAGCTTTGGTGATAAAGAAGAACGAAGCAGCCAAAGCAATAATAGGAAGGGAAGTCCAAGGAGACCTTAAGAATGAAAGTTTAAGGAACTTCCTTCAAATGACTAGAAAACTTCCTTGAAGCTGCCAAGTTAGTTGCTTGTCATGTAACCAGTTCTGCGTCAAGCTGTCAGATACTGTTCCAAGCTGCCAGGTACTGTGTCAAGCTGCCAGGCACTGTGTCAAGCTGCCAGGTACTGTGTCAAGCTGCCAGGTACTGTGTCAAGCTGCCAGGTACTGTGTCAAGCTGCCAGGTACTGTGTCGAGTAGCCAAGTTCTATGCCTGGATCCTGTGTCTGGCAGTCAGGTACTAGGTCAAGCAGCTAGGTACTGTGTCAAAAAGCAAGGTACTGTGTCAAGAAGCAAAGTACTGTGTCAAAAAGCAAGGTACTGTGTCAAGAAGCAAGGTACTGTGTCAAGAAGCAAGGTACTGTGTTAAGCAAGGCACTGTTTAGCAACTAGATACTGTGTTTAGCAGCTAGGTACTGCGTCTAGTAGCTAGGTACTGCGTCTAGTAGCCAGGTACTGTTTAGCAGCTTGGTATTGTGCTTGCCTGCTGTGTCTAGCAGCCAGGTACTGCGTCAAGTAGCCAGTTAATGTCAATAAACCAGGCACTAGGTCAAGCCTCCAGGTACACTGTCCACAACCAGGCACTGTGCCAACATCCAGGAGAGAGACAGATGGCACTAAGGTAGTAAGCAGGTGGTGTTAATACAATTATTTGTTTACTCTCTCCTTGTCGCTCTGTGGCAGGGGGTCCCAGAACTTGGTTTCACACTCTCGTTGGCTCCCTTTTTCATGTTCCTAGGCCATAACTCCTCCATTCATCGTCCAGCAACACCAACTTCGCCCTAATTCTGGTGATACAAATTCCCATTTCCTACTCTAACCCGCTCGGCAAACCTCATAAAATGTGGCCTTAGTCCAACCTCGTCCACACACCACACACCCTGACATGCTCAGGCGGCTTGATGGTCGGATGGCTGAAACAAACACACACACACGGGACCAGGAGCTATAACTCGACCCCTGCAACCACAACTAGGTGAATTCACACACACACACACACACACATATAGTGGAGGCGGGAACCATACATAGTTTTAAGACAAGGTATGATTTATCATGGAGCAGAGAGAGCAGAGACCCAGTAGCGGACAGCGAAGAGGCGGGTCCAGGAGCTGAGTATCGACCCCTGCAACCACAATTAGGTGAGTACAATTAGGTGAGTACATACGCATACGTACGTACGTAGATAATTAAATTGATCAGAAAAACAGAAGCTCCAGCCTTTTCTGGATGTTTTAATTATTAAGGGGAACAATGATTTTAAATTGAAAATTTACAGAAAACCAACAAATAACTGTTCCTATGTGCACCATTATTCTTCACATCATCATAATAGAGTTAAACTTTCTGTATTCTCCTCAATGTTTTTGAGAGCTTAGCGAATTTGCACCTTTGAGTTCATAGATGAAAAAATCTCGAAAATTTATGAAATAGATAATGATCTGAATTACCCAAGAAACGTAATTGATAAATCCTTTAAAAATGCTAGAAATACTTTTTTACCATTAAAAAAAATGACAACCAACCTTACCCAACTAGAAATAAGTTGGTTCTCCCTTACCATGAAAAGTTGGTTGATATACCTTCTCTACTTAAGAATTTAAATAACAAAGTTGTATTTAGAAATCTTGATACAATGAAAAAAAAACTTTTGATAAAAAGTTTCCTCCAAAAATGCTGACGGGTGTGTTTACAAGATTATTTGTAAAATATGGGATAAAGTTTATTAAGGTCAAACTAGGAAAAGTCTTTAATTAAGATTAAAACAGCATAAATATATCATTAGAAGTCGATCACCATGCCCAGCCCTTCTAGGGCAGGGTAGGTGCCAAGGCTGGAGCTTGCTACCATCTGCAGCTCGTAAGCCTGCCCTTCCCGTTAGGGAAGGTGGCAGACCAGAGAGGCCTAGCATCTATCTACCTCCATGCCTCGTGCTGGTGGGGAATGTGGCTAGGCCTGGGGCCAGTTGGTCCCGCCGATGAGGGGTATCCCCTCCCATGGGAGACATAGGTCTTTGACACTCCCACGCCAGGAAGCCGGAGCCGGGTCGCCATCTGGTAAAGACCCGGGCCGGGAGAATTCCCGATGAATCAACACCTCCTCCTCCTCCTCCTCATTAGAAGTGAAATGCTCTGTTTATTTATGTGAGAGATTTTAGTCGTCCAATTTATTTTCAAAAAGCTGAGAAAGTTGTATCTAATAAGTCCATAGTTGAGAGGAATATAACAGAATCAAGTCTCATAGAAAAATAGTTTTGAAGATAATATGAATATTGCTTTTTGGGTTATACAATTTGGATTCATTTATAATTAATAAAATTGGGTAAGAATTTAAGATGCATTAGACAAATTAAATTTTTGGGTAGAATATAAGCTGTTTCACGGATTCTTGACTACCTACCCACATAATAAACAGTCAGGTGTTGTGACGTGGCCGCGAGGTGCAGTCTCGTCCTTAAATTCCTTCCTGTTAACCTTTAATTTTTATAATTCCTTGATAATGCGAGAAATCATGAAAGCGATTGGAATTTCACTATTTTTCACAATGGTCATTCTGCACACACACACACACACACACACATACACACACACACACACACACACACACACACACACACACACACACACACACACACACACACACACCAGCACCAGCACCAGTTTGGAACCCACACCTGCAAAGGTTTGCAACAAGACTAGTCCCAGAGCTAAGGGGATTGTCCTACGAAGAAAGGTTAAGGGAAATCGGCCTGACGACACTAGAGGACAGGAGGGTTAGGGGAGACATGATAATGACATATAAAATACTGCGAGGAATAGATAAGGTGGACAGAGACAAGATGTTCCAGAGAGGGGACACAGAAACTAGGGGTCACAATTGGAAGTTGAAGACTCCTATGAGTCAAAGGGATGTTAGGAAGTATTTCTTCAGTCATAGAGTTGTCAGGAAGTGGAATAGCTTAGAAAGCGACATAGTGGAGGCAGGAACCATACATAGTTTTAAGACTAGGTTTGATAAAGCTCATGGAGCAGGGAGAGAGAGGACCTAGTAGCAATCAGTGAAGAGGAGGGGCCAGGAGCTATGACTCGACCCCTGCAACCACAAATAGGTGAGTACACACACACACACACACACACACACACACACACACACACACACACACACACACACACACACACACACACACACACACACACATATATATATATATATATATATATAGGTATATTTTATTACATAATATGGTACAAAAGATTTAAGAAATACATTGTTGATATAAAGATGGCATATACAGCACAAGAGGTGTGAGAGATACATGTCTAGTACATATTGTTACGTGTTTGTCACTGATTATAATGCGAAAATCTTATCCAGCTCCTCAGAGCTGGGGCGCGTGCCCAAAATACAGCATGCATTACCCCTCTGAACAGCAGCGCTGAGTCGCTGGAACAGAAAACTATCTGCCCTGGGATCCCTAGTTACCCTGTTGAGTCTTTTGCCCAGCTCCTTGAGGAACTTAGATGCACTCTTTCCCCATGAGCCAAGGGTCTCCGAGCCTATGGGAACAAACATTTAATGATGGGCAAGTTCTCCATATTTTCTCGACTTTTGGGACTCCCTGAAGGTGGCAGCTGCCCCTCCTTCCTCCTTGGTGTATTGGAGATAGGTATCAGCCAAGCTAGATGCACATGTGTAGTCCCACACCACCTGCTTGCCGTCTGTCCAGGCTTGAAGGGTGATACCATCTGGACGCTTTTGGCTGCCATCAGATCTGCATAGTTGGGGTGGCTCCCTTACTGCTGGGCATCCGGCTGTTGTGAGGCTCCTCTTGATAATGTTATTAACCTCTTCATGTCTTGCAATCTTTCCCTCGGATTTACGACACACAAGATCTTGGTACCCAAATCGGTCTGCTGCTTCACTGCGCTGAGGCAAAGAAGGAAATGTACGAGAGTATAGTGGTACCAACACTCTTATATTGTGTGAAACATGAGTTGTAAATGCCACAGCAAGAAGGAGGCTGGAGGCAGTGGAAATGTCGTGTCTAAGGGCAATGTGCAGAGAATTTGTATTATGGAAACTAGGAGGCGTGGAGTTACTAAAAGTATTACTCGGAGGGCTGAAGAGGGTTGTTGAGGTGGTTTGGTCAATTATAGAGGATGGAGCAAAATAGGATGACTTGGAGAGTGTATAAATCTGTAGTGGAGGGGAGGAATGTTAGGGGTCGCCCTAGAATAGGATTTAGGGAGAGGGTAAAATAGGTTTTGTGTGCAAGGGGCTTGGACATGCAGCAGGCATGTGTGAGCCTCTAACCTGACCGGTTAGCCGGACTTGAGTCCTAGAGGTGGCACTGCCTGCACTTTAAAAGAGGGGTTTGGGATATTGGTTGTTTGGGATGACATCTAAACTGTCGTATCTGAGCGCCTCTGAAAAGACAGTGATTATGTGGATCAAAAGAACCTCATCAGCTTCCAGGATCCTTCCTTGGGAGGAGGGGGGGGGAAAGATTAACTCCAATATGTGGTATTTCATGTAGAGTAATGGCTGTAAGCCAGTAACTCATAAGAGAGAACCTATTATTGGAACAAGGCTTCACACACTGGCGGCTTGATAGAATACTTTATACAGTCACCAGGGTATTAAAAATCTCGTACTAATTTTTTTTGCTATTATTGACTTCATTCACTAGTTCTTTATATAGTTATTTTTAATTCATAGACGTGATGTTCAAAATTCAGGTGACATTTCCTCATACAAAAAAATGCCCTTTAATGTTGACGAGTAAGACAAATCTGCAACAGTTACTTAACTTTATTGAAGGAAAGTTCTTCAATAAAGTTGTCTGAGAGTTGCACATGTACCTCACTCATCAACCTATTAGAATTGTGTGCCAGTGATAACATCGCACTTTGTATTGGCTGGTCTTACAGTTTATGTTTACACACGTAAACTCCATCAAAACACCAACAAAGCAGCTTTCTCCGAATCTCTGGGAGTTAATGTGGCGACATAACTTGTGTCAGCCAGAAGGAGTTAGAGCGTGTGGCGGGCGAAGCACTTTACAGTTGCATTATCTCTCATTGTTGTGGTCATGTATGTCTGATTCAGGGGATCACTGCGAGTGGTGTACACGGTGCGGCTTGCAAACATATAGTGTGGGAGATGTGGTGTTGAACCCTGTGTTTGGTGTACGGTGATATGTGAGCCTCCACGCCCTGAACCGTTTGATTTGTGACCTTTCACTCTCTGTACCTGGTGAGGGGTGCTCTTCCACTCCCTGTACCTGGTGAGATGTGCTCTTCCACTCCCTGTACCTTGTGAGTGGTGCTCTTCCACTCCCTGTACCTGGTGAGTGGTGCTCTTCCGCTCCCTGTACCTGGTGAGTGGTGCTCTTCCACTCCCTGTATCTGGTGAGTGGTGCTCTTCCACTCCCTGTACCTGGTGAGTGGTGCTCTTCCACTCCCTGTACCTGGTGAGTGGTGCTCTTCCACTCCCTGTACCTGGTGAGTGGTGCTCTTCCACTCCCTGTACCTGGTGAGTGGTGCTCTTACACTCCCTGTACCTGGTGAGTGGTGCTCTTCCACTCCCTGTATCTGGTGAGTGGTGCTCTTCCACTCCCTGTATCTGGGAAGTGGTGCTCTTCCACTCCCTGTATCTGGTGAATGGTGCTCTTCCACTCCCTGTATCTGGTGAGTGGTGCTCTTCCACTCCCTGTATCTGGAGAGTGGTGCTCTTCCACTACCTGTATCTGGTGAGTGGTGCTCTTCCACTCCCTGTATCTGGTGAGTGGTGCTCTTCTACTCCCTGTATCTGGTGAGTGGTGCTCTTCCACTCCCTGTATCTGGTGAGTGGTGCTCTTCCACTCCCTGTATATGGTGAGTGGTGCTCTTCCACTCCCTGTATCTGGTGAGTGGTGCTCTTCCACTCCCTATATCTGTGAGTGGTGCTCTTCCACTCCCTGTATCTGGTGAGTGGTGCTCTTCCACTCCCTGTATCAGGTGAGAGGTGCTCTTCCACTCCCTGTATCTGGTGAGTGGTGCTCTTCCACTACCTGTATCTATGAGTGGTGCTCTTCCACTCCCTGTATCTGTGAGTGGTGCTCTTCCACTCCCTGTATCTGGTGAGTGATGCTCTTCTACCCCCATGTATCTGGTGAGTGGTGCTCTTCCACTCCCTGTATCTGGTGAGTGGTGCTCTTCCACTCCCTGTATCTGGTGAGTGGTGCTCTTCCACTCCCTGTATCTGTGAGTGGTGCTCTTCCACTCCCTGTATCTGGTGAGTGGTGCCCTTCCACTCCCTGTATTTGGAGAGTGGTGCTATTCCACTCCCTGTATCTGGTGAGTGATTCTCTTCTACCCCTATATATCTGGTGAGTGGTGCTCTTCCACTCCCTGTATCTGGTGAGTGGTGCTCTTCCACTCCCTGTATCTGGTGAGTGGTGCCCTTCCACTCCCTGTATCTGTGAGTGGTGCTCTTCCACTCCCTGTATCTGTGAGTGGTGCTCTTCCACTCACTCCCTGTATCTGTGAGTGGTGCTCTTCCACTCCCTGTACCTGGTGAGTGGTGCTCTTCCCTCTGTATCTGGTGAGTGGTGCTCTTCCACTCCTGTATCTGGAGTGGTGCTCTTCCACTCCTGTATCTGGGAGTGGTGCTCTTCCACTCCTGTATCTGGTGAGTGGTGCTCTTCCACTCCCTGTATCTGTGAGTGGTGCTCTTCCACTCCTGATCTGGTGAGTGGTGCTCTTCCACTCCCTGTATCTGGTGAGTGGTGCTCTTCCACTCCTGTATCTGTGAGTGGTGCTCTTCCCTCCCTGTATCTGGTGAGTGGTGCTCTTCCACTCCCTGTATCTGTGAGTGGTGCTCTTCCACTCCCTGGTGAGTGGGCTCACTTGTACTGTGAGTGGTGCTCTTCCACTCCCTGTATCTGGTGAGTGGTGCTCTTCCACTCCCTGTATCTGGTGAGTGGTGCTATTCCACTCCCTGTATCTGGTGAGTGGTGCTCTTCCACTCCCTGTATCTGTGAGTGGTGCTCTTCCACTCCCTGTATCTGGTGAGTGATGCTCTTCTACCCCCATGTATCTGGTGAGTGGTGCTCTTCCACTCCCTGTATCTGGTGAGTGGTGCTCTTCCACTCCCTGTATCTGGTGAGTGGTGCTCTTCCACTCCCTGTATCTGTGAGTGGTGCTCTTCCACTCCCCTGTATCTGGTGAGTGGTGCCTTCCACTCCCTGTATCTTGGAAGTGGTGCTCTTCCACTCCTGTATCTGTGAGTGGTGCTCTTCCACTCCCTGTATCTGGTGAGTGGTGCTCTTCCACTCCCTGTATCTGTGAGTGGTGCTCTTCCACTCCCTGTATCTGTGAGTGGTGCTCTTCCACTCCCTGTATCTGTGAGTGGTGCTCTTCCACTCCCTTGCTATCTGTGGTGGTGCTCTTCACCCCTGTATCTGTGATGGTGCTCTTCCACTCCCTGTACTGGTGAGTGGTGCTCTTCACTCCCTGATCTGTGAGTGGTGCTCTTCCACTCCTGTATCTGGTGAGTGGTGCTCTTCCACTCCTGTATCTGGTGAGTGGTGCTCTTCCCTCCCTGTATCTGGGGAGTGGTGCTCTTCCACTCCCTTTATCTGTGAGTGGTGCTCTTCCACTCCTGTACCTGGTGAGTGGTGCTCGTCCACTCCTGTATCTGGTGAGTGGTGCTCTTCACTCCTGTATCTGTGAGTGGTGCTCTTCCCTCCCTGTACTGGTGAGTGGTGCTCTTCACTCCCTGTACTGGTGAGTGGTGCTCTTCCACTCCTGTACCTGGTAAGTGGTGCTCTTCCACTCCCTGTACCTGGTGAGTGGTGCTCTTTCACTCACTGTACCTGGTGAGTGGTGCTCTTCCACTCCCTGTACCTGGTGAGTGGTGCTCTTCCACTCCTTGTACCTGGTGAGTGGTGCTCTTCCACTCCCTGTACCTGGGGAGTGGTGCTCTTCCACTCCCTGTACCTGGTAAGTGGTGCTCTTCCACTCCCTGTACCTGGTAAGTGGTGCTCTTCCACTCCCTGTACCTGGTGAGTGGTGCTCTTTCACTCACTGTACCTGGTGAGTGGTGCTCTTCCACTCCCCGTATGGCGTGAGAGGGATCCCTCAACTTCCTACACTTGATAAGAGGCATCCCCCACTCCAACACTGGATAAGGGTGCTTCTCACCCCGTTTACTGGGGTGAGAGTCACTCTTCACTGCCACTGTAAGAGTGAGAGACATCATTCCCTTTCTGCATAGGAGAGGAAAAAGTCACTTCCTCCACAGGAGAGACATCCTTCAATTCCTGTACTGGAATAAGAGGCATCATTCACTTCTATAACGAGAAAGAGAGGCATCATTCACCTCTTGAATAAGAAAGAGAGTCATCATTCACCTTTTGAATAAGAAAGAGAGGCATCATTCACTTCTTGAACAAGAATGAGAGGCATCATTCACCTCTTGAACAAGAATGAGAGGCATCATTCACCTCTTGAACAAGAATGAGAGGCATCATTCACTTCTTGAATAAGAAAGAGAGGCATCATTCACCTCTTGAATAAGAAAGAGAGGCCTCATTCACTTGAACTAGAATGAGAGGCAACATTCACTTCTTGAACAAGAATGAGAGGCATCATTCACTTCTTAAACAAGAAAGAGAGGCATCATTCACCTCTTGAACAAGAATGAGAGGCATCATTCACTTCTTGAACGAGAAAGAGAGGCATCATTCACCTCTTGAATAAGAAAGAGAGGCATCATTCACCTCTTGAATAAGAAAGAGAGGCATCATTCACTTCTTGAACAAGGATGAGAGGCAGCATTCACTTCTTAAACAAGAATGAGAGGCATCATTCACTTCTTAAACAAGAATGAAGGCATCATTCACTTCTTAAACAAGAAGGAGAGGCATCATTCACCTCTTGAACAAGAATGAGAGGCATCATTTACTTCTTAAACAAGATTGAGAGGCATCATTCACCTCTTGAACAAGAATGAGAGGCATCATTCACCTCTTGAACAAGAATGAGAGGCATCATTCGAGGAATCATTCACATCCTGTACTTCAATAAAATGTATCCTCCAGTGTTCATTACAGTAGTTGTTTTCACAGCTGTGGCGCTCGACGCCCGCCACTATCACTCGAAAATTAAAGAGCCAATGCCAAAGTCCATCTGACCGGGATACTATGAGACAGGCGCCCCCGCTCTTCCTTCTACAGGGATGATATGCTTCTCTTTACCCCCTGTACAGGGTTGAGAGTCTTCCCTTCACCCCCTGTACAGAGGTAAGAGGCTTCTCTTCACCCCCATGTACAGGGGTGAAATGCTTCTCTTTACTCATGTACAGGGGTGACAGGCTTCTCTTCATCCAATTACAGGAGTAAGAGGCTTCTCTTCACCCGTGTAGAGGGGTGAGAGGCTTCGCATCACCCTCTTTACAGGGGTGATTGACTTCTCTTCACCCCATTACAGGAGTAAGAGGCTTCTCTTCGCCCGTGTACAGGGGTGAGAGGCTTCTCTTCGCCCCCTGTACAGGGGTGAGAGGCTTCTCTTCACCCCTGTACAAGGGTGAGAGGCTTCCTTTCACCCCCTGTACAGGGGTGATTGGCTTCTATTCACCCCCTGTACAGGGGTGATTGGATTCTCTTCACCCCGTGTACAGGGGTGAGAGACTTCTCTTCACCCCCTGTACAGTACCTTCATCCATGTATTCATGGACTCACCTCGTTAATCTCGCTTGGGTTGTAATTATTTATCTTCAAGGCGAATTCGTGTTCCTGAGTTCGTCAGTACTCACGACCCGTGTCAGCATGCACGTAGCTTTTAGTATACGTAACTAAGTTACCTGGCGTATCTATGTTATTTTACATAACTATTATAGTATACATACCCATGTTAGACTTCACTGCTCTGCGCTGGTATACATAGTCATATTAGTATAGATATCTATATTGGTGAACGTAATAGTGTGTGTGTGTGTGTATTAACCTCGTAAAATGTCTGTCTGCCCTCCTAAGGGAACGGCATTCCTCTTTTTTATCTTTATTGTAAACCCTAGAGAAGACGATCGTTATAATGGGTTAAAGTTTTCTCGGAGGCAGTCAGGTGTGTGTGTACTCACCTATATGTAGTTGCAGGGGTCGAGTCATAGCTTCTGGTCTCGCCTCTTCACTGGTTGATACTAAGTCACTCTCTCCCTGCTCCATGAGCTTTATCATACGTCTTCTTAAAGCTATGTATGGAATTTGCCTCCACTACTTCACTCTCCAGATTATTCCACTTAGTGACAACTCTAAGGCTAAAGAAATACTTCCTAACATCCTTATGACTCATCTGGGCTTTCAAATTCTAATTGTGGCCCCTTGTTCCTGTATCCCATCTCTGAAACATTCGAGCCCTGTCCACCATGTCAATTCCTTTCAGTATTTTATACATCATTATCATGTCTCTCCTTACCTCTAGTGTCATCAGGTTGAGTTCCCTTAATCTCTCCACGTAACACATACCCTTCAGTTCCGGGACTAATCTTTCTGCAAACCTTTGCACTTTCTCCAATTTCTTGACGTGTTTGACTAAGTGTGGGTTCCATACTGGTGCTGCATACTCAACTATGGGCCTGACGTACACGGTGTACAATGTCGTGAATGATTCCTTACTCAGATGTCGAAATGCTTATAAGAAAACTACTACAAACACTACTAAAAATTCCCTTCAAGTGGGGGGTCTTGGGGCTGATGAAGGGCCTTTGACTCAAGGGACTGGAGTTATGATCCAAGGTATGATCCTAGGAAGAAAAAGATCAAATTTCAGTGGTAGATCCAGTTCCTTGAACCACGAGCCTTTTATACCTGTCAAGGCATCCATCCCCCTTAGAGGGAATTTATTAATAGTGTTTGCACTATCCTTCCTTCTTATTTACATTAATCAACTCTATTGGTACTACACCCTCCGTTAATCTCTCTCTCTCTCTTTCTGTCCCTTTCTTTCTCTCTCTTCTTTATTTACTAAATTATGTCTTTCACTAATAGCCCACAAGCTGGAGAAGAAACTTTAGACGACGTTTCGGTCCGTGAAGGAGCAGTCATAGTGCTCCAGCAAGGACTGTTACTTCCTTAAAAGATTTTAATTATTTGTAAACTAAGTTACATGTGAATTGCTCTAGCCACAATAACGTGACCATTATTCCTCAGCCCTTACTGCTATCCTCAGCATGTTATGTTCTGTTGAACTCCACCTCCTGGCCTCCCGGCTCCCACAAGAGACGCTTCACATCCTCAGGACAGTGATCGCTCAGCCTTGTGTTTACTTGTGCCATATTATATGAGGTAATGAGCAGCGAGGGTTGAATATTTTTGATAAATTAAACACGTACAACACTTGGGTATCTTTAATGAGGAAACGTTTCACCACATAGTGGCTTCATCAGTCCCAACAAAGAAGAATGTTGAAAATCAGAAGGCGTTTGGATTAATCAGTCCCTCAGCCTTGAGTCGATGTAATCAGTCCTTCAGTCTGATGGACTGATTACATCGACTCCAGGTTGAGGGACTGATTACCTCAAACTCCTTCTGATCTTCAACCTTCTTCGTATTGGACTGATGAAGCCGCGGTGTGTCGAAAAATTTCCACAATTAAGATACCCTGCACTTTTCCGCTGGTTTAAGCAGATCTAGTCAAGCAGGAACGCCAGGTAGAGTGCCAATATATCATCAGAGAAATGTTCTAATGCAAAATCTCATAAGCTTAAAATGTGTATGATAGATATAGATATTTTGAAAATATCAATTTCTAGTAACCCCTTCTAGTAACCCCTAGTAATCCCTCCTCATGTTTACATTACTAAAGTTTAAAAGAGAAACTTATGTTTTTCGTTTTGGGTCACCCTGCTTCGGTGGGATGCAGCAGGTGCTTTGAAAGAAGATTTATATATATATATATATATATATATATATATATATATATATATATATATATATATATATATATATATATATATATATATATATATATATACATATATATATATATATATATATATATATATATATATATATATATATGGTGTCTCAGTGAGGATTTCTCTCTCTCAATATATTTAAAAAAATATTCAGAAGGTGAGGTATCAAAGTAGTTTTGTAATCACCTTTAAACAGTTTATAATTTTAATTCTTATTTTTCTTCTTCCTTCTTTAAGCTGGAATATAATGATTACTTTTTATTAAACACCTACGAATAGAGATATAATTTATGCTTTTTCTTAATTATCTTCATACAAGAGTGTAATTGTAAAGTATTAATCATTGTTAAAAAACGGTATAATTGCTAATTCTTATCATTAACGTTGAATATGCTCACTTTGCTCACAGTACCTGACTCCTGAAAGTGGTATTGGGAAAACATCTACTCCCAGATTTAACAGTATGTCTTGTATTTAGTACTCTATTATCTAGAATATAAATGCATTATTGTCTATTATAGTACTTGGATAATGAAAAACATTTGTGTATCATTTTCCATCTAGAAATTCTGCTGTCTGTTAAATGCGATATATTTTCTGGTATATAGCACAGGTGTGTATATGGAAACGATTAAGTCTTTGCTTACACTTACTTCCTTACTAAATAATTTTGTCTGTTATTCTAGAGTATAGTGGATTAAAGAAAAATATTTGCAAAAATATGTTAAAAGAGTAGGCGGACGATTATACTATCATTTGTTGTAGTTGAATGTTGAATCTGTGGCACGCTCCTGGATCATGCTGGAGGAAGCTGTGGCACGCTCCTGGATCATGCTGGAGGCAGCTGTGGCACGCTCCTGGATCATGCTGGAGGAAGCTGTGGCACGCTCCTGGATCATGCTGGAGGCAGCTGTGGCACGCTCCTGGATCATGCTTGAGGCAGCTGTGGCACGCTCCTGGATCATGCTGGAGGAAGCTGTGGCACGCTCCTGGATCATGCTGTAGGCAGCTGTGGCACGCTCCTGGATCATGCTGGAGGCAGCTGTGGCACGCTCCTGGATCATGTTGGAGGCAGCTGTGACACACTCCTGGATCATGCTGGAGGCAGCTGTGGCACGCTCTTGGATCATGCTGGAGGCAGCTGTGGCACGCTCTTGGATCATGCTGGAGGCAGCTGTGGCACGCTCTTGGATCATGCTGAAGGCAGCTGTGGCACGCTCCTGGATCATGCTGGAGGCAGCTGTGGCACGCTCTTGGATCATGCTGGAGGCAGCTGTGGCACGCTCCTGGATCATGCTGGAGGCAGCTGTTGCACGCTCCTGGATCATGCTGGAGGCAGCTGTGGCACGCTCCTGGATCATGCTAGAGGCAGCTGTGGCACGCTCCTGGATCATGCTGGAGGAAGCTGTGGCACGCTCCTGGATCATGCTGTAGGCAGCTGTGGCACGCTCCTGGATCATGCTAGAGGCAGCTGTGGCACGCTCCTGGATCATGTTGAGTCAGCTGTGACACGCTCCTGGATCATGCTGGAGGCAGCTGTGGCACGCTCTTGGATCATGCTGGAGGCAGCTGTGGCACGCTCCTGGATCATGCTGGAGGAAGCTGTGGCACGCTCCTGGATCATGCTGTAGGCAGCTGTGGCACGCTCCTGGATCATGCTAGAGGCAGCTGTGGCACGCTCCTGGATCATGTTGGAGGCAGCTGTGACACGCTCCTGGATCATGCTGGAGGCAGCTGTGGCACGCTCTTGGATCATGCTGGAGGCAGCTGTGGCACGCTCCTGGATCATGCTGGAGGCAGCTGTTGCGTGGAGGTTCTTTCGTAGATTGGGTAATGAACAGACGAGTTTGGGATGGTAACTTATATATTAAACAGGGTGGAATCTCAGAGTTCGCAGGCCTGGTTCTTCTATACACGGTGTCTGGCTGGTAACTGAGGCACTGCCCCGAGCAGGGCTCATAGCGTTCAAAGTATTGACCTTTGACATGGGTGACCTTTGACATTGGGCTAACGGTTGCATCGGTTGGTCACGTGAGCAGAAACGGTTATACCCTATGAACTCTCACTGAACTTACAGTGACACAGCTGTGGCACGCTCCTGGATCATGCTGGCGGCAGCAGTGGCACGCTCCTGGATCATGCTGGAGGCAGCTGTGGCACGCTCCTGGATCATGCTGGAGGCAGCTGTGGCACGCTCCTGGATCATGCTGGAGGCAGCTGTGGCACGCTCCTGGATCATGCTGGAGGCAGCTGTGGCACGCTCCTGGATCATGCTGGAGGCTGCTGTGGCACGCTCCTGGATCATGCTGGAGGTTGCTGTGGCACGCTCCTGGATCATGCTGGAGGCAGCTGAGGTGGTCGGCTGTGGAGAAGCAGTTTTACATGACCATGTTGTCATTGTTTCATCTAATGCTTTGTGCTTATGTCGCAACAACTTTCAACGAAAAATATTCCCACAAAAAACATTCAAACAGCACAACAATAGGTTACTTTTCCTTTCTTGTGTCCACTGAACTGCTTCAAATATCCTTGTGCAAATAAACATCAGCTTCAGACACTTCCAACCATACTCCCATTCTGGACACTGTCGCAATCCTCTGTGCTACTTCAATGTCTTTTATTCAAGACTCGGGTTTTTTTTATTCAATCTCGCCTTCCCTTCCCCCAGAATTGGAGCTCAAAAACTAAGCTTCAACAAAATATAATTTTTTAAAATTCCCATAGAGGTTTAAAAGCACTGAACATGAGATGGGTGTTTGGTAGTATGATTCAGCGTCCAATAATAGGCTGTGCAGAGTAAGCTCAGTTTTGTTTCTGTGATATATTTGTAACCAGTTTTTAAGAATTTGCTATCCTAGCAGCCAGGCCTAGGATCTGGCTTCTCTGTTGACTGTCATTTCAGGCTGTTGCTTCTGGCCCACAGAGCCAGCACAAATTAGTTTATATGTTACTTGGCAAAGGATTCAATAATCCACCTTCTTGAAGACTTCTGCACTTGCTCTGGCAATATTTCTGATATGATGGTATCACTTTGAATATTTTTCGATCACGGCCGTTTACATAAGGTTATTTTGTTGTGACCATAGCGCCTGTGTTTTTCACTGGGTGTATTTCACACTTCCTCCCATATCTCTCACTCCATTAAGTATTTATAGTAGTAACTAGATTTGGGACCAGGCTCTCAAGTATCTTCGACTCTCCGCTAAAAAAAAAGTTAATTTCAAGTTTCTTTAACCGTTTTTATAAAAACATAAAAATAAGGACTGTAGGAACAGTCAGTATCTGTCTGAGTTAAATTTCTAGGAGATTAAAAGTTAATTTTAGATATGTTACACCCTGAACTTAGAAATTAGCCAGAATACCTGTAGACTATTGTGGCAAAACTATTAAAGCTGCAGGACACGAAAATGTAGTAATTTTGAGAAATTTTAATTTCAGCCAAGTTGACTGGAACTCTTTGACAGGAAATCCGGAGTTCACCGATCTCATAGAGGCTGCCCATAATTACTGTTTAAAGAAATTTGTGACAGAACTAGCTGTAGTTGATAATGTGCTTAACTTAGTTCTGACAGACAAGGAAACTCTGTTGGATGTGCACACACTTAGTACATTTATTAAGGAATCGTTTCGCCCACTATGCATTTTGTCAATCCTTTACAAAATTTACTAAAAAACAGGCTTAAATAATGTAGAAAAGTCAGGTGGCAGTAGTAAGTGGTGTGTGTGGCTGGGTCCAAGTTGAACTCTGACTACAGTGTATTGTTGAGGTAAAAATCTTGAGTACCACAGATGCTGAATCTTCCTGAGTTTTGCTATCATGGCTCTCTCTAAGTAATGGGATCCTCGATGGGTTGTCCTCTTTTATAGACTAACATCTTCCCATTTCATGAGATGCTTGTGAGTGCTAGGATGTATCACACCTGAGTTACTGTCACGGGTACAAGCGTACTTAATGGTCCTTAATTCATTATTCTAGGGTTCTAGGTGCGAGCATGATCTGTACAAATATACCGACAATCAATTTACGTAAATAAACGCAAATGCAACATACTAAATTTTTCATTTAGGCTACGTTTCACTGGTGAAACGTAGCCTAAATTGAAAATAGCGAAACATAGCCTAAATGAAGTATTCGAAACTTTACAAATCCTGTAAGTCCAATTACCTCAATTAGGGATCTAGATGTCTCACCTACGTATACTTTATCGCAACCCTTCCCATCGCAAGGTATTATCTATACACCAGTTTCAGTTTGGACTGTCCTAGCGAGCCTCCTTTTGATAAGGTCCTTAATGGAATAAAATATCCTATAAAGCAATATGGGGAAAATAAACATTTGACTAAGTTTTACATAAAATTTTCAATATTAGTGTAAAGTATATAATTTTATTCCACCTTGTAGATATTCGCATAGCTTTCAGCTTACAAGTTCTTAATGGTGCTGACGGGAAGGACAGTGTCTGAACTCTTAAGTGTGATAGTGCTATTGATACGGAGAACGCGCTTTACGCAAAGTAAGGGCCTCTCGTTGTTCGTAATTAATTAATGACCTTGACGAGGGAATAAAAAGAGACATGAGTATTTTCGCTGACGAACGCAAGGAAAAAAAAAGATGGTTAATGGATTCGAATGAAGATACTACCGAATCTCCGGAATTTGTGGGCAAGTTAATGTCGTGGCCCAAAGTGTGGGAGATGTAGTTCAATGTGGAAAAGTATGAAGGCCTTATGAAAATAACCCTCACACATATGAACTGGGTTATGTCGACCTTGATCATACAGAAAGTGAAAAGACTTTAGTGAGATGATAAGTAGAAATCTGAAGCCAAAACCGAGGTTAATAAACGTGTGTAATATTTCGCTTAGTTCTGATTTCCAAAAAAGTTTCGTTCACAAGTTCAGTAATTATGTTTTTTCTTGCAATGGTTTTTAATTAATTGCAGTTAGACTATAAGACAGCGAATTTGTTAATGGTTACTATGTAATTGGCAACTCGGAGGCCAGCAGACTGAAACTTGCTTCGAAGACACCTCATTCACAAATCATTTTTATTTTTGTTTTACGAAAAATACAATATTATTCACTGTCGTGTTACACTTTATAAATTCTCTAGAATACTTTCACCGCCGTAATCCATCAATGTCTCTTAAAAAATTCTGGGTTTTTATCATGTGCTTACACGACTTTACCACGGTAGGCTGTGCCTACCTCTTCAATAAAATAATTTATCTTAGGTCTATCCTGGTGAATTTCACGAGCAGCTATTTCACGTGATTAAGTTTTTATTCGCATTATTAACCATGGAGACTTAACTCATATTAGCCCAAGACAAACATTGTGGCTTATTTCCGTTGGGATCCCTAAATCTTCTCCTTGGATGCGACCAACAACAGCAGTCAACTAACACCTAGGTATCTTTTTGAGTTTTAGGTGAACAGGGGGCAGGTGTTGTAATACTCGGTAATGCGTCTCGTCCAGCCCAATGTCATTTTGGCTGCGAGCCAAGCACTATATCACTGAGCTCAATATGCAACACATATTGACCACACAAGGATACTATCATGGTTTAATCTTACGAAAACGTGTTTCTCCAACTTCGTAAATCAGAGGAAATGTTCGTGAAATCTCCGTTGTTTCAAGACAGTGCAATGACCGCTGTCAATAAATACCGCTAAGGAAAACTTTCCCAACTCCGCCTCTCCACAGACCTGACTTTTACCAATTTCTTGAACTGTGGGATCGTCGGCGAGAAACTCGTTTCCTGGTCGATGATTACCCGAAGAAGACAACTGAGGACTGGCTGCCTCACTGGACCAGATGGTCTCTTCCTGAAGGTAATCGGACAGATTACAGAAATCTGAAAAAAAAAGTTCTGAGTGAAAGATGAGAGGAACTTTATTAAAATAATGATTATGGTGCCTTAGAAGGCATTTTTGTACATATTCAAGACTCTAACCATTTTAACCTTTTACCCCCTTCCACTCATTCCCCTCGTTACCACATCCCTCTCATTACCACATCCCTCTCATTACCACATCCCTCTCATTACCACATCCCCCTCGTTGCCACATCCCCCTCGTTGCCACATAACCCTCGTTACCACATCCCCCTCGTTACCACATCCCCATCATTACCACATGCCCCTCGTTACCAAATCCCCCTCGTTACCACATCCCCATCATTACCACATGCCCCTCGTTACCACATCCCTTCGTTACCACATCCCCATCATTACCACATCCCCCTCGTTACCACATCCCCCTCGTTACCACATGCCCCTCGTTACCGCATCCCCCTCGTTACCACATAACCCTCGTTACCACATGCCCCTCGTTACCGCATCCCCCTCGTTACCACATAACCCTCGTTACCACATCCCTCCAGCAGCCAACACTGCGCACTGGCCACTTCACATCTGCATTAATATAATTGCTTGTATTAAATGCCATTTATTGTTATTGCTACATTTGCTCTTAATTTATAAGTGTAGTAATTACTATGGGCAGCGCAGCTTTATGCCTGAGAATACAGTAGCATTTTATGCCATTTTGACAAAACGCTAATATTTGCTTACCTGAAGAGCAAGAGGTGCATAATATTTTTTTAATGGTCAGACTGCCACTGTGCAGCAGTTTGAAGCACTGTGGAGCAGCTTAAAGCACTGTGCAGCAGCTTGAAGCACTGGGCAGTAGCTTGAAGTACTATGCAGCAGCTTGAGGAATGTGCAGCAGCTTGAGGCACTGTGCAGCAGCTTGAGGCACTGTGCAGCAGCTTGAGGCACTGTGCAGCAGCTTGAGGCACTGTGCAGCTTGAGGCACTGTACAGCAGCTTGAGGCACTGTGCAGCAGCTTGAGGCAATGTGCAGCAGCTTGAGGAACTGTGCAGCAGCTTGAGGCACTGTGCAGCAGTTTCAGTACTGAGCATCAGTGGCACTTGGCAATATACACTTAGAAAAATATGGCGTCGTAGGCAGACCAGAGCTGATGTTGCAATCATGTCCAGCTTGAGATTTACAGCTGTGTATGTGTGTGTGTGTGTGTGTGTGTGTGTGTGTGTGTGTGTGAGTGTGTGTGTGTGTGTGTGTGTGTGTGTGTGTGTGTGTGTGTGAGTGTGAGTATACTTGCCTAGCTGTATTCACCTGTTTTCGGGTGAATGATTCGAGTCTAAGAACATGGCTTCACTTCTTAACTGTCTGTGACCGGCTTCCCTCATTACTAGCCTCATGGGACACGCCGTACCTGTATTTAAAGCTGTGTATGAAGTGTGCCTCACAACTACGTTTCCATCCAGGTCATTCCACTTTCTGACCACTCTAAGGCTGCAGGAATACTTCCTGACATTCCTGCCGCTCATTTGCATCTTAACTCCCCTCGGTGGCCCCTCTTCCTGTTTCCTGTTTTTCCACCCTATAAACTCCTCTAATCTCTCTTCTTAGTACCTCATGTAACTCGTAATGGTGTCTCCCTTGGTCGTTTTGTATTCTAATGTCATCAGGTTCAGCTTTTTATTCTCTCAAATGACGTTTTCCTATGTTGTAGAACCAGTCTTGCTGCGCGCTCCTGTATTTTCTCTAGTTTCTAAAGTACAAAATGGAACAATACAGTGACTGGAACAATACAATGACTGGACCAATACAGAAATAACCCGTACATAGGAGAAAGAAGCTTACGACTACGTTTCGGTCCGACATAGACCACTGACTAGTTACACTAAGTTACGAAGATGAGGCTGCTTCTGTGTGCTTTGTGATAGGCCTGACATGCTATATAATATTTATATCATGTATTGGGTCTTAAAAAATATCATCGAGGTTCCTGAAATGTAATCTTGGTTTCGCTAGTCGCACGTTTCCTGGACAATTATTTGTTTAACGTGCGCCTCCAGTGATGTGCTAGGTATAACACTAACTCTTGGTATTTCTTCTGTGTTATGCTTCCAGCCTCTGTCCTCCTAACCTGTACTTCGTTTCCCCTTCTCCAATTCTCTTTCTCATTCCGCAGTTCTCATAACCTTGTGCTTGCTAGGGATGAATTCCAGCACTGCTGTTTGTTCGTTGGCCTTTCCCTTTTATCTTCAGTTTTAACTTGCATCATTAATTTCACATCATCCTTGAACAGGGATACACAGGTCTCTTATATATAATGGCATGCGATTTACATGTACAGTACCAGAAACATTTTCATTTTCCTAAATATTATCTTCTCCATTGTAATGTCTTTTCCGCTGCTCGAGTCCGTTCTTCTAGATCTTGGAAATCTCTTTTGAGGTGTTGTATTAAAATAACTTCATGAACTCTACGATAAGTATCCAAAGACGTTCATGAAGTTTCTTAGACAGGAGATGCCGTCTCTAAATCCGGAAGCTGATTCTCTCTAGATACTTCCATTATCACTCAATTTCAATTTTATTTCCACAGGAAATGGGTGACAATTGAATACATGCACGAAGTGCATGGTTATACAGAGCATTTTGGGCGACAAACTCTGATTATATTCTTTACACTTGACAGTATGTACATCAGGGTCACCGGCATGTACTTTAGTGCTACTTGCCTGACCCCTTGCTTGGATACTGGAACTACGTTCCCTTGCTTGGATACTGGAACTACGTTCCCTTGCTTGGATACTGGAACTACGTTCCCTTGCTTGGATACTGGAACTACGTTCCCTTGCTTGGATACTGGAACTACGTTCCCCTTTCTTGGATACTGGAACTACGTTCCCTTGCTTGGATACTGGAACTACGTTCCCTTGCTTGATACTGGAACTACGTTCCCTTGCTTGATACTGGAACTACGTTCCCTTGCTTGATACTGGAACTACGTTCCCTTGCTTGGATACTGGAACACGTTCCTTGCTTGAATACTGGAACACGTTCCTTGTTGGATACTGGAACTACGTTCCTTGCTTGATACTGGAACTACGTTCCCTTGCTTGATACTGGAACTACGTTCCCTTGCTTGGATACTGGAACTACGTTCCCTTGCTTGGATACTGGAACTACGTTCCCTTGCTTGGATACTGGAACTACGTTCCCTTGCTTGGATACTGGAACTACGTTCCCTTGCTTGGATACTGGAACTACGTTCCCTTGCTTGGATACTGGAACTACGTTCCCTTGCTTGATACTGGAACTACGTTCCCTTGCTTGGATACTGGAACTACGTTCCCTTGCTTGGATACTGGAACTACGTTCCCTTGCTTGGATACTGGAACTACGTTCCCTTGCTTGGATACTGGAACTACGTTCCCTTGCTTGATACTGGAACTACGTTCCCTTGCTTGGATACTGGAACTACGTTCCCTTGCTTGGATACTGGAACTACGTTCCCTTGCTTGGATACTGGAACTACGTTCCCTTGCTTGGATACTGGAACTACGTTCCCTTGCTTGGATACTGGAACACGTTCCCTTGCTTGGATACTGGAACTACGTTCCCTTGCTTGGATACTGGAACTACGTTCCCTTGCTTGGATACTGGAACTACGTTCCCTTGCTTGGATACTGGAACTACGTTCCCTTGCTTGATACTGGAACTACGTTCCTTGCTTGGATACTGGAACTACGTTCCCTTGCTTGGATACTGGAACTACGTTCCCTTGCTTGATACTGGAACTACGTTCCCTTGCTTGGATACTGGAACTACGTTCCCTTGCTTGGATACTGGAACTACGTTCCCTTGCTTGGATACTGGAACTACGTTCCCTTGCTTGATACTGGAACTACGTTCCCTTGCTTGGATACTGGAACTACGTTCCCTTGCTTGGATACTGGAACTACGTCCCTTGCTTGGATACTGGAACTACGTCCCTTGCTTGGATACTGGAACTACGTTCCCTTGCTTGGATACTGGAACTACGTTCCCTTGCTTGGATACTGGAACTACGTTCCCTTGCTTGGATACTGGAACTACGTTCCCTTGCTTGGATACTGGAACTACGTTCCCTTGCTTGGATACTGGAACTACGTTCCCTTGCTTGGATACTGGAACTACGTTCCCTTGCTTGGATACTGGAACTACGTTCCCTTGCTTGGATACTGGAACTACGTTCCCTTGCTTGGATACTGGAACTACGTTCACTTTCCTCCACATCTCTGGTATTTGCCCCGTTTCCGTTGACTTGTCAATTTTAGCTATGGTTTATATTATGATTCAACTTCCTCTTAGAGCCCACAAAGACACTTAGGCCACGATGCCCCGTGGCCTGGTGGCAAAAGCTCTCCCTTCACACGGTGAGGGTCCGGGTTCGATTTCCGGCAAAAGGGAGGAACCATTGGGTTGTTCTTACTCTGGTTGTTAATGTTCACCCATCAGTAATAATAGGTACCTTGGTGTTAGTCGACTGGTGTGGGTCGCATCCTGGGACAAAATTGACCTAATTTGTCCGAAATGCTCAGCATAACAAGTAGCTTTCTATGGAGTAGAATGTCATTGATATAAGCTAGGCCTATATACCTTGTACATGTACTTGTAGAAAATAAAGATATTATTATTAATTTACTTCAGTTCACAGGCACACTTTGCGTTCCGCACACGACTTTCCAGAGAACATCTTTTTATAATAATTTATTTAACTCTTTGCAGACTGTTGTGTCAGTTAGTTACCAGTTGTCAAACACACTTGTCGATAGACACGTGACCTTTCCCTCCTTTTTTGGTGTGTGTGTGTGTGTGTGTGTGTATGTACTCACCTCACCTAATTGTACTCACCTAAATGTGGTTGCAGGGGTCGAGACTCAGCTCCTGGCCCCGCCTCTTAACTGATCGCTACTCGGTACTCTCTTTCCCTGCTCCATGAGCTTTATCATACCTCGTCTTAAAACTATGTATGGTTCCTGCCTCCACTACATCACTTGCTAGACTATTCCACTTCCTGACTACTCTATGGCTGAAGAAATACTTCCTAACATCCCTTTGACTCATAGGAGTCTTCAACTTCCAATTGTGACCCCTTGTTTCTGTGTCCCCTCTCTGAAACATCTTGTCTCTATCCACCTTGTCTATTCCACGCAGCATTTTGTATGTCGTTATCATGTCTCCCCTAACCCTCCTGTCCTCCAGTGTTGTCAGGCCGATTTCCCTTAACCTTTCTTCGTGTGTTAGTTACCATTTTGTCCTAGGCACATGTCGATTAGACACTAGGCCTGTTGTATGTGTGTGTGTGTGTAAGGAAACACTTCGAAATGTTTCCGCCCCGCCGGGAATTGAACCCGGGCCCTCCGTGCGTGAAGCGAGAGCTTTAGCCACCAGGCCACCGGGACGTGTGTGTGTGCTCGTGTTTATTACTTACCTGTAATTATATATTTACGTCTTCATGTTCTGAGCTAAGCACGTAATGTTTAGAGTATGTTATCTATCATAAAGTTTTAAAAGTGTACATCTGTTATACCACTTAATACCTCCTCGTGTAACAGATTCCATTATACTATAGTGAACTACACCACTGCGAAGGACTCACTGTATCTCTTCAGCACTTAGTCTTCCTTAATTTCTACCTACTGCCACTACGAGGACACACATTCATTGTTTTTATTTCACTGCATTCACGAGGTTTTCTTGCAGGTACTTCCGCCATCTCCCAACTTCATATCATCGCTTTTACTGGGATTAATATCCAGCAGTTAGTTATTCAACCATTTCTGAAGAGTGACAAAGTCTTCTTCTTTCCTTCTTTTATTCCTATTAATTTGTATCCTCTTTATTAATTTTTTTGGGCATGGTCCGCAAACAAGTAAATTCTCGTTTTTAGCCAATAATATACGAAGGTAAACAATGTGGGGGTCAACATTAATACTTGTGGTACTCCACTAGTACTCTTCATCCTGGTGTTTCGTCTCTTACAGGAGATCTTTGCTTTCTATTTTCTCGCATTCATCTATCCATGTTAACGTCTTTCCTGCGTGACGGTTTGCTTCTTCATGATACCATTCTATGTGGTATCGCATCACAGGCTTTCTTACATAGATTGATTGTATGTGTATAGTCTGTATGTATTCCAACCATCCTTATCTTTCCTGTCTGATGCATGTTAGTCTGTCAAATAACTTTATTATGTAAGGTACGACCTATTGTTTTCTAATCTTCTCAGGTGTTATGTGAGGAATTTAGTGTTTCTTAGATGTTCGTCAGCATTTTCTTATTATCTTTTCTAGTAACTTGCACGATGCACCAGTTAGACACTGGTCTGTAGTTCAGTGCTTCAGAACTTGACGTAACTTGGTTTAACCTCAAACCAATCTCTGATACTGGTTCTTGTACATTTACATACACTCAATGGGATTTTCTGTTGAGTTCATTACATACCTGTGTTAGTTCCTTTAATTATATCCTTTTTTTCTTCCATGTTATTCTCACTTGATCTTTTATTGTCATATTCCTTCTGGTGTGGCTGTGGTGTATCTTTGAGTCGGCTGCTTTGTCCATTTCAAAGTATGTTTTCAGTTTCCTTCCTGATTATTATATAATTTTTGACCCTTCTAGTTTTTTTCCCCGTTCTCTGACATTATATTTGCACTTAATATTTACCTTGCTCTTCTGTTCCTGTTATTGTCTTCCTTACACTGACAGTTGAACTTCTGATACTTATAATTGTTTCTATTAAGTATGTCTTCGAGAATGTGTAAAAATTTATCTTTCTTTTCACTTTTTTAATTCCTATGCAATTGTTCCTCCAAAAATTCCTTTCATGTACTCCAATTTCTTTTATTTATTTATTTTTTACTTTATTCCCTATTAAAATAAATTAATGATGGTATCACTGGCCCCGGTGTAAGTCCCATTTCTTCCAGTCTCTATATCTTCAATAGAAATCCTCTACTGTTTTTAGTTCAGCCCTGATTCTAGTTCAGCCCTGATTCTAGTTCAGCCCCGATTCTAGTTCAGCCCTGATTCTGTTTTCTGCCTCTGCGATTTTCTAAACGATACACTAAATATTGACAGACTGTTTCCCTGGCCTTGCGGTCCGGAAATTTTATTGCTAGATACTTTACCATGAACAACAGTCGCAAAAACCGTGGTGCCCGCTGAAACAAAAATTCCCCTGCTATATTATCTAAGTATTCATTACAACATTAAAATTTCTTTGAATCCCAGTCGAATTTTGATCAGAAGCTTTGCTTCTGTTAATTTTCTCACTCTCTTTCCTTCGCTCAGTTTTCTCTGGGAAAAAAGTGCATATATAATAATGTCAATTAACTTACTAATTCCATCATTTCCATGGCGTGTGCGATTCCTACTTTTATTTTTTTCTGTTTGAATTTTTTTATTTGTGTGTCATCTTTTTAATATTCATTATTTAGATGTCTGGTTGACACTTGTGTACACCTCCTGTCTTCCCACTCTGTATTTAAAACCCAAAATCTTATTCTGTGTTCATAATCTCTCACTCTCATTGTTAGTAACTCTCACTCTTAGTGTTCACACACCCACTCTCACTCTCAGTGTTCACACACCCACTCTCACTCTCAGTGTTCACACACCCACTCTCAGTGTTCACACACCCACTCTCACTCTCAGTGTTCACACACCCACTCTCAGTGTTCACACACCCACTCTCAGTGTTCACACACCCACTCTCACTCTCAGTGTTCACACACCCACTCTCACTCTCAGTGTTCACACACCCACTCTCAGTGTTCACACACCCACTCTCACTCTCAGTGTTCACACACCCACTCTCAGTGTTCACACACCCACTCTCAGTGTTCACACACCCATCTCACTCTCAGTGTTCACACACCCACTCTCAGTGTTCACACACCCACTCTCAGTGTTCACACACCCATCTCACTCTCAGTGTTCACACACCCTCTCACTCTCAGTGTTCACACACCCACTCTCAGTGTTCACACACCCACTCTCACTCTCAGTGTTCACACACCCACTCTCACTCTCAGTGTTCACACACCCACTCTCAGTGTTCACACACCCACTCTCACTCTCAGTGTTCACACACCCACTCTCACTCTCAGTGTTCACACACCCACTCTCACTCTCAGTGTTCACACACCCACTCTCACTCTCAGTGTTCACACACCCACTCTCACTCTCAGTGTTCACACACCCACTCTCACTCTCAGTGTTCACACACCCACTCTCACTCTCAGTGTTCACACACCCACTCTCAGTGTTCACACACCCACTCTCAGTGTTCACACACCCACTCTCACTCTCAGTGTTCACACACCCACTCTCACTCTCAGTGTTCACACACCCACTCTCAGTGTTCACACACCCACTCTCAGTGTTCACACACCCACTCTCACTCTCAGTGTTCACCACCCACCCACTCTCACTCTCAGTGTTCACACACCCATCCACTCTCAGTGTTCACACACCCACTCTCAGTGTTCACACACCCTCACTCTCAGTGTTCACACACTCTCACTCTCAGTGTTCACACACCCTCTCACTCTCAGTGTTCACACACCCACTCTCACTCTCAGTGTTCACACACCCACTCTCAGTGTTCACACACCCACTCTCACTCTCAGTGTTCACACACCCACTCTCAGTGTTCACACACCCACTCTCACTCTCAGTGTTCACACACCCACTCTCAGTGTTCACACCACTCTCACTCTCAGTGTTCACACACCCACTCTCACTCTCAGTGTTCACACACCCACTCTCAGTGTTCACACACCCACTCTCACTCTCAGTGTTCACACACTCCTCTTCACTCTCAGTGTTCACACACCCACTCTCAGTGTTCACACACCCACTCTCAGTGTTCACACACCCACTCACTCTCAGTGTTCACACACCTCACTCTCAGTGTTCACACACCCACTCTCACTCTCAGTGTTCACACACCCACTCTCAGTGTTCACACACCCATCTCACTCTCAGTGTTCACACACCCACTCCTCTCAGTGTTCACACACCCACTCTCAGTGTTCACACACCCACTCTCACTCTCAGTGTTCACACACCCACTCTCAGTGTTCACACCCCTCAGTGTTCACACACCACTCTCACTCTCAGTGTTCACACACCCACTCTCAGTGTTCACACACCCACTCTCAGTGTTCACACACCCACTCTCACTCTCAGTGTTCACACACCCACTCTCACTCTCAGTGTTCACACACCCACTCTCAGTGTTCACACACCCACTCTCACTCTCAGTGTTCACACACCCACTCTCAGTGTTCACACACCCACTCTCACTCTCAGTGTTCACACCCCCTCCACCTCAGTGTTCACACCCCTCTCAGTGTTCACACCCCACTCTCAGTGTTCACTCTCAGAACCAGTACAACCCTTCCCTATTTTTTTCGCGTCTCTTCACCTCTTTGTTTCTCTCGTCCATCTAACTCTACCCACTTTCATCTCTCCCCCTCCCCCTACCCACTATCATCACTCCCCCTCCCCCTACCCACTATCATCACTCCCCCTCCCCCTACCCACTTTCATCTTTTCCTCTCCCTATCACTACTCCTCCTACCTCCTCATTCCTCTCTCTCCTCATTCCCTCTCTCCCCTCTATGAATGCATCCCTCCCTCCCTTTCCTGCCACCCTCCATCCCACATATCCTTCAACCCTCCCATCCTCCCTCACTCCCTTCCCTCCTTCCCCCATCCTTTCACATAACCTCATTCCATTCCCCTCCATCTCCATACATGCCTTCTTTCTCTACCTCCTTTCCTTCCATCCTCCCTCCCTCCCATCCTCTCTACTTTTTTCCTTCCTACTTCCCTCCCTCCTTTCCCTACCTCTTCCCTCCTTCCTCCTTCCCTCCCTCCTCCTCTCACTGTCCAGTTTTGCAGAAGAATCGGTCCCATTTCCTGTCCAATTTCTCACTGAAGTTTTCGTTGGTAACAAAAATGTTGGTAATAGTGGCACTGATACCAGTGGTCGCACTGATGCAAGTGGTGGTGCCAGTGGTGGCACTGATACCAATGATGGTGCCAATAGTCGCACTGATGCAAGTGGGGGTGTTAGTGGTGGCACTGATACCAGTGGTGGTGCCAGATGTGGCACTGATAGCATTGACGGTGCCAGTGGTAGTACTGATGCCTGTGGTGGCACTGATGCAAGTGGTGGTGCCAGTGGTGGTGCCAGTGGTGGCACTGTTGCAAGTGGTGTTAGTGGTGGCACTGATACCAGTGGGTGTGCCAGTGGTGTCACTGATACCAGTGGTGGTGCCAGTGGTGGCACTGATGTAAGTGGTGGTGCCAATGGTGGCACTGATACCATTGGTGGTGCCAGTGGTGGTACTGATACAAGTGGTGGCTCTGGTGCAAGTAGTGCCGGTGGTGGCACTGATGCAAGTGGTGGTGATGGTGCCAGTGGTGGCACTGATGTAAGTAGTGGTGGTGCCAGTGTTGTTGATTATGTTAATGGTGGGGATGGTATCAGTGGTAGTGATGGTGCCAGTGGTGGTGATAGTTCCCTTGGTCATGATGGTGTCGGTGTTGGTGATTGAGCCAGTGGTGGTGATGGTGCCAGTGGTAGTGATGGTGCTGTAATAGGGTTTATGCTAGTGACGGTAGTAGTGCTGTTTGTGGTTTATTGTGCTAGTGATTGTGCAAATGGAGGTAATGAAACCAGTGGTAGCGATTATAGCAGTGTTAATAATGGTGCCAGTGCTTGGTGATAGCTCCAGTGGTTGTAAAGGAGCCAATCGTAATGATGGTGCAAGTGTTAATGGTGGTGCCAGTGGTAGTGGTGATTGTGCCAGTGATGGTAATAGTGCCAGTGGTGGTAATGGTGCCAGTGATGGTAATGGTGCCAGTGATGGTAATGGTGCCAGTGATGGTAATGGTGCCACTGATACTATTGTGGTAATAGTGCCAGGAAGATTCCATAAAGATACTGTGTCTAACAAGTATGTATAATTAGATCAGAGGGCTAAAAAATCGAGAAGTGGGTGAATAAGACACATGTGCAACATCTAGTTATCTTTATCTGAGAGATGTTTCGCCCACCAGGGGTTTCACCAGTCTAATATAAAGATATGAAAATTGACACTTCCACCTCTCTGGGTTCCCCGACATAATTTCCTTACTCATGGATATATATAAGATGGGTAAAGCTCCTGAGGGCGAAACGTCTCTCAAATACAAATAGATATCCAGGTGTCACATTTGTGTCTTTCTCTTCACATTGCTGATGTTGTTTACCGCTGATCTAATTACATTTGACTGACACAGCAGCATCACGGAATCTTGTTGCAGAGAATTTCTTGACTTCTCTCGATAGAGCCACGACCTTCGCAACGGACCTAACTTCCTACAAGGTTGACCACTTTTATTGTTACTGCTTCGTCGCACATCAAACATGGCTACAACTTCCTCGGAAAGTAAATTGCATCTACAATAGCCACGCTTGTGTGACCACCACCACCACCACCGCTACTACTACTTCTACTACTACTACTAATAATAATACTAATACTACTACTACCACCACCACTTCATTGTTTCACCATTTCTCACATCAATTTCTTCCATTTGCTGTATTTTGCGTACTATTACACCAAGATCACACTTGCAGAAAGCTATCGTAAATTCTGCTGAAATTACGTCAGCATTTTGCTGGTCTTATAGTTCTTTCACTACCACGTTGCCGTAGTTGTCCAGCAAATATAAAAGAACTTTACACAGCCCAGGACAACTCTTGTCCTGGGTTGTGTAACGTTACACAGCCCGGGACAACTCTTGTCCTGGGTTGTGTAACGTTACACAGCCCGGGACAACTCTTGTCCTGGGTTGTGTAACGTTGTGATCTCATGTTTTGGGCAAAGATTTTGATATGGCGAAATATCAGTGCTATCTGTCTACACTTTTCTTTGCGATTGCTTTACTAACTTCTTTATAGAGTGAACCTAGAGCACTTGTTTTTTTCCAGCTTTTGGGACGGTGTATGTGACTACACTCTACTGACATAGTATACTGACGACCTGAGAAACCACGGAACGGTTGGGGTTTCAACCCATGGAGTGAGTCGTAAAACCCCACCCGTACCGTTTTCAATCGTGTTATTACGATTTTGTGAGTCGTAAAGACCTGAGATAATGACACATTTTTTTGTGGGTGTGTTAACAGACGTTGTTAGGTCTATGAATCAGGGATTTCCTATATTAGGCTCTTCAAAGGCAAGAAGAGTAAGGATTATATGGACAGTTTTAGTTTTAATTGAGTTTAGTGTCACGTTTATTGGATAAAAATGGGTTGTCCATTCTGTCTGTTTAGTGTCTGATAAATTAGACACTTGTGCAACACTTGGGAATCCTTAATGAGGAAACGTTTCGCCACACAGTGGCTTCATCAGTCCATACAAAGGAGAATAGTGAAGAACAGGAGAAGTTTGAGGTAATCAGTCCCTCAACCTTGAGTCGATGTAATCAGTCCATCAATCTTGAAAACATTGATGGACTGATTACCTCAAACTTCTGCTCTTCACCATTCTCTTTTGTATGGACTGATGAAGCCACTTTGTGGCGAAACGTTTCCTCAATAAGGATTCCCAAGTGTTGCCCATGTCGGTTCTCTGAACCATTCATCTACATGTTTAATATCTTACTAAGCACAGCCGTACTGAGTCACCACTATTGATACCTTCCAGGTCACCTTTAGAAACTTAACTCTCTGAAGCAATGGTCTCAAGTCAGAGGTGGTCTCCTTTAGAAGCTTCAACTCTCTGAAGCAATGGTCTCAAGTCAGAGGTGGTTTCCAATTTGGATTTTAAATAGCGAGAAAGTACGTTAAGCTACATTAGTTTTTACTAATAGGTAATGGTATAAAATACCGACAATGGGGATAAATGGTATAAGGTACCGACACGATGGAAAAATAAACACAAATGCTGTATAATGCGATCCTTTATTGACAACGTTTCGCCCGCACAGTGGGCTTCTTCAGTTAAATACAGAGTGAACAGTAGTAATGAACTAAAGATGATGTAATCAGTCCATCAACCTTGGAGAAAAAGTATTTGAGGTGGTCAGTCTGGAGAAGAGTTGAGCTCCATCCTCTGGAACGATATCTTTATTTCATTACTACTGTTCCCTCTGTATTTGACTGAAGAAGCCTACTGTGAAGGCGAAACGTTTCATCAATAAATTTACCCAACTGTTGCACATGTGTCTTAATCTTCAACTAATAGTCTATGCTCTCTTTTCTCTCTCTCTCTTTCTCTCACCCACCCACTCCTTCCTTCCTTCCTCCTGCGAATTACTCTGCATGAGGCTTTCAATTTCAAATAAAAGTTTTAAATTTCTCTATAACCCCTCCTCCCCTCTTCTTCATCCTCCTCCTCCTCCTCGCCTTCCCCATAATATCCTCGGCCTCACCTGTGTCTGGGCGTTATCGTTCCTCTCCTTCCCTCCTAACATCTGCTTATATATACATATATTTTTATCCTTTCACCCTCCTTCTCGCTTCTCCAGTTTTACACTTATCGTTGTCGCACTCCGTCATCCGCTTTTCATTTCTCTTCCGCCTGACACGACCCACCAGCTGCCTCTGTCCTCAGCTGCCTCTGTCTTCAGCTGCCTCTGTCCTCAGCTGCCTCTGTCTTCAGCTGCCTCTGTCCTCAGCTGTCTCTGTCCTCTTTAATATTAATCTTGCGGACTTAACTTGATCTTCTCTGAATTTAGTTTCACTTTTGATGGACTTTGTGTTATTTTCTTGGAGATGGACGCAATGGTGTCCTTCAAGTTATGCGTCTCCTAAAATTTTGCAGGAGCAGTGCGTCTTGTAGCAGAAACACACTAGCAGTGCGTCTTGTAACAGAAACTAACAATACTTTTAGAAACAAAATAAACTAGCTGTGCGTCTAGAAACACACTAGCAGTGAGTCTAGTAACAGAACAAAGTATCAGTACTTCTAGAAACAAAACAAACTAGCAGTGCGTCTAGAAACACTAGCATTGCGTCTAGAAACATACTAGCAGTGCGTCTAGTAACAAACAATCAGTACTTCTAGAAACAAAAACTAGCAGTGCGTCTAGAAACACTCTAGCAGTGCGTCTAGTAACAAAACACACTAGCAGTGCGTCTTTATAGACTCAATGCTTTCCCATTTTCCAGGCGCTTAGAAACCTAACGAACTTAGCGCTTCTCTATGAATAATAATAATAATTAATATTAATAACAGTAGTATCTGTTAGACGTGGTGGAATATGAGACCGAGAAAAATATATAATCTCGAATATTAAGATGCATTTAAGAGTGAAAATCCGTTCCCATTCGGCACATTATCTCCCACGGCTCTATTTGAGTCCCCCAGAGTTTCTTTTCCAAGGCATGATTAAAGAACATGGATATGCGGCCTCAGGGTACTGGTGTTACATGGATGACCCGTCTCTTAGTGTACTGTGGTAACAAGATGTCTTTATACTCGTTGATAGTAGTTGTCACTTGCTGTGGGTGTTGGTTATTATCTAGGTCTCGCTGTAGGCGTCGATTATCCAGTTCTCGTTTCATTCTTCGCTGCCACGGGGGCGTTGACCCCCAAAACCCTCTCCAGTGCAAACGGAAACAGAATCGCTAAACGAGTTGAAATATTCTACTCGTGCGGGATTAAATGTTACACGACTTCTTGTTTTGTTCTTTCCTTCCCTTCAAGAGGTAACAGGTGAAGACAGAACGAGACGGTATATTCGTTTAGCAACGCTGGAATGCTATTAAGACTGAGATTCTCGGCAGATTTAGGTATCACTGGGGTGGTTGAGAAGGACGGCGGCTCGCTGGAGCCAGGAGAACAGAAAGAGGAAGTGATGATAAAGCAGAGGAGGAGGAGGAAACAGTGATAACTTGGGTAGGAAGAATGAAGACAGAAAGGGACATGGAAGTTGGATGAACAGGAAACGCCGAAGAGAACGGGGGAGTAGGGAAAATGGAAGTGTAGGCTTTACAACAAGGGATGAGATTAAGACAGTGGGCAGTGTGATGGATTATTATTATAGCTATTATTATTATTTTTACTGTTATTACAATTATTACTGTTGTTATTATTATTATTAGTAGTAGTAGCAGTAGTAGTAGTAATATTATTATTTATTTTAGTATTGTTACTGTTGTAATATTCAAGTTAAGCTAAACCTGTGAGGGGTCACACAGCGCCTGCGAAGGGTCACACAGCGCCTGCGAAGGGTCACACAGCGCCTGCGAAGGGTCACACAGCACCTGCGAAATGGGAGGCAATCATGTTTGATCCTAGGAAAAGGAGCGCCAATCCAATTCTTTCTAACAAAAGCCTTTCGCCAACATCAAAATGACCCCTCACTGACGGAACAACGAAATGGCAAGGAAGACATCTTGAACGTCATGATCATGTCTCCCTTGGTGGTGGATCCTCTCTTCTCTGAAGTCGTCGTCAGTCTAGCTGACGACGACTTCAGACGTCAGCTGAAGCTGACGTCTGTGTCGTCCAGTGTGAAGGGTGTGAAGGAGTATATATGAGAGAGACACCCGTGTCAATGAGCATAAATTCTCCTGCCGCACTGACATTGTTAATTATGCCTGGGCTATATTATACCTATATTGTGCCTATGATACTTGTGCTATATTATGCATGTGCTCTATTATGCCTGTGCTATGTTATAACTATGATATATTATACATGTGCTATATTGTGCCTGTGTTATATTGTACCTGTGCAATATTATGCCTGTGTTATATTGTGCCTGTGATATATTGTACTTGTGCTATATTGTGCCTGTGTTATATTGTACCTGTGCTATATTGTGCCTGTGCTCTATTGTGCCTGTGCTATATTGTACCTGTGCTATAATATCCCTGTGCTATATTTTAAATGATATGAAGTGCCGACAAGGGGGAGGGACTGTCACTTCAAAATTACCCCTTTACATCTACTGTCTCCAGTGTTATAATCGCCTTTATTCGACTGAAGAAACTTTCTGCGCAGGGCGAAACGCTTCGACGAAAATGGTACCTGAGGACTGCCCTTGTGTCTTACTGATCGGTGCCTGAGTAACTGCCAGGAATAACCACGACCCCTTGATGAAGAGGAGGGGGCCAGACTAAACCACCTTGGTCTGGGACTAGTCTCGTTGTAAACTTCTGCAATTTTTAGTTTCTTGACATGCTTGATTATGTGTGGGAGCCATAATGGTGCTGCGTACTCAAAGACAGGCATGACATATGCCGTATATGGTGTCTTGAACTTTTATTTGTTAAGATTCCTGGAAGGAGATCATAAATTTGCCAGATACCCATTTGCTGTGGAGGTTATTCTGTTGCTATGCATCGCAGGCGATATGCTCGTTCCTATTCGTACCCTGAGGTCTTAGACTTAGAGTGATGTTTGCAGCTTTTGTCCCCCAAGCCTGTACTCTATTTCTTGTCTTTTCTCCTCTCCATTTATCATAATTGCATTTGCTGAATTAAAATAACAACTTATTAGACCATTCGTGCAGCTTGTCCAGGTCCATTTGTAGCATTTCCTTATCCTTTCCTGTTTGTTTTCTTCATTATCTTCACATATCTACAAACTGTGATACATCAGATTGTCTCCTGGGTAATTTCTAACACTTACAACAAAAACCAAGACAGGGCCCATTACTGATCCTTGTGGAACCCCACTTGTTACATCTACTCAATCTCAGACCTCTTCCCCGACAATCATTCACTGTTTCCTTCCTGTTACGCATTCCATGATTAATTGTAGTGCCTTCCCTGTTATTCGTGCTTGCTCCTCTAGCTTTTATCCAAAACTCTTATGAAGTACTGTGTCAAAAATCTTCTTATAGTCCAAGAATATGTGGTCCATCCATCCCTCTTTTATCTCATTTCTGTATCCTTGTCCAGAAGATTTGTGAGACATGATTTGCAATCAAAAATCTTGTTGGTTATTTATGGGTCCACTCCCAGATGCTCTGCCACGCCTCTGATTATCCTCTCCATCCATGGAGAGGATAATCAGTTTAATGCTACGTCTGTCATAATTTTTAAACATTAGGATTACGTTTGCTCTCATGCCTCTAATAGTTGCCCAGTATCAACTGACTGAAGATTTTAGCTAAGGGTACACAAACTGCTCATGCTCCTCCCTTCAGGACCAACAGATATATTATCTGGTACCATTGTCATCGAGGTATGTAACTCAATAGTCTCTCCACCTCTTCTCTTCTCGACGCTCTTCCTTGCCTCCCTGAAGCGTGCTTGTATACCTCAACCACTCACCTCACCACTTTCCACCACCACCACCCAGAGTCACCTCACCACTCTTCACCACCACCACCACCCAGAGTCACCTCAGCCTGAACCCTCGCATCACACACTACCACCAGTTGTATCTTGTGTGTATGGTGTTCCTTGCTGGTGTCTGTCTCTGTCTGTCTGTCTCTGTCCCTCTCCCTCTCTCTCTGATTATCTGGAAATGTCCCTATTTCTTCCGAGAATACCTCCTTAAATCTTTTGTTCAACTCCTCTCAGACTTCCTATTCATTTCTTGTGAGCTCACCTCTTTCTCTCTTATTACCATCTCCTTTACTGTCCGAGTTTTGGTTCGGATTTGACTTTCGATGTTGTCATTCTCACGTTGTGTGTGTGTGTGTGTGTGTGTGTGTGTGTTGTGTGTGTGTGTGTGTGTGTGTGTGTGTGTGTGTGTGTGTGTGTGTGTGTGTTGTGTGTGTGTGTGTGTGTGTGTGTGTGTGTGTGTGCGTGTGCGTGTGTGTGTGTGTGTGTCTGTCTGTAGTGTTTCTGCTGCTACCATTACCAGTAAGGCTGCTCCTCCTTCGGCTATTACTGTCTTCTTCTTTCTCCTGCTGTGTCTGCTTGAGTTGCTTAGAAAGTTACTTTTTTCTTTTCTTAGCTGCTGAAGCTGTTGTTACTGCTACTACCGTTTTCAGCTGATGCTGAGGTAGTGTTGCTACTGCTGCTGCAGTATTCACCTGTGCTGTTAATGATGTGACTATTGTACCTGTTGCAGCCGTTGCGCCTGTTATGGTTGGCGTTACTGTTGCTCTTCCTGCTAATGTGCATGGGGATTATCCATTTATTCTAATTCCGACATCATTGTTATTGGTATTTGTGTTGGCGATGGAGCCGTTGATTCTGTTGCCGTTGCTGCCGTCTCCTTTACTGTTGCGTCTGTTGCTTTTATGTTGATACCGTGTCTTTTGTTGTTACTGCTGTGTCTGTTGCTCTTGGTGCCGTGTCTGTTGCTCTTGGTGCCGTGTCTGTTGCGCTTGGTGCAGTGTATGGTGCTCTTCGTGCCGTGTCTGTTGCGCTTGGTGCCGCGTCTGTTGCTCTGGGTGCCATGTCTGTTGCACTTGGTACCGTGTCTGTTGCTCTGAGTGCCGTGTCTGTTGCGCTTTTTGACGTGTCTGTTGCGTTTGGTGACGTGTCTGTTGCGTTTGGTGCCGTGTTTGTTGTCACTGGTGCCGTGTCTGTTGCTCTTGGTTTCATGTCTGTTGTTATTGGTGCCGTGTCTGTTACTCTGGGTGCCGTGTCTGTTGCTCTGGGTGCCGTGTCTGTTGATCTGGGTGCCGTATCTCTTGCTTTTGGTTCCGTGTCTCTTGTTATTGGTGCTGCGTCTGTTGCTCTGGGTGCTGTCTGTTGCTAGTGTCGTCTTGTCTATTCCTGGTGGTGTCATGTCTGTTGGTGGTGGCGTCGTGTTTGTTGCTAGTGGCGTCGTGTCTGTTCCTGTTGCCGTCGTGTCTGTTGCTGTTGTTACCGTGTTGTTCGTGGCAAGTTTGTCGCCGTTGTTGCCGGGTCTGTTGCTGTTGTTGCCGTGTCTGTTACTGTTATTGCTGTGTCTGTTGCCACTGATGCTGTCATCTGTGATTCACATATGTTTCTGTGTATTAAATCACAAAAAAATCAGAGTCATCATTAAACAGTGAATGGTTGGATTAGTAGGTTTAAATCTATCTACTACATGAGGGTCATGTAGGCTCCACGTCATTTGTACACACCAGTCAGGGAGAATTTAATCCCTAATTTATATATTTAATTTTCAGTGTGTATACACTGTAGATTTACACCTCTCAGAATCCATGCTGAGATAAATACATCTAGATGTATATAATTTTTGAAGTAAAGTAAAAATATATAAACTGAAAATACACACGCCTTGGTGTATAGTTAATTTCTTAGGTTTAAAGCCTATCGACTACACAAAGGCTCATTAACTTATTATATATAATATATATATATATATATATATATATATATATATATATATATATATATATATATATATATATATATATATATATATATATATATTGTGTGTGTACACCTCTGCATATGCCTGATATTTATCAGAATACATAAATATACAGAATATTATGAAAATTGGTTAGTTAATTGGGTTTAATCCCAATCGACCACAGAATGGGTCGCTTAATTAAGGCTGCATAAAGCCTATTCAAGAATAAATTAATCGCTAAAATAAGGATTTTAGTAAAACTCTCTATGAACATATACTGATAGACATACACTGAGACATATACTGGTAGACATACACTGAGACATATACTGGTAGACATACACTGAGACATATACTGATAGACATACACTGAGACACATACTGATAGACATATACTGAGAGACATACACTGAGACATATACTGATATACATACACTGAGGCACATTCACTGAGACATACTGATAGACATACACTGAGACACATACACCTCTCGTTGTACATATCCTTTGCTATGAAAAAACAATAAAAAATAGTATTTACATATAAAAGTAGTGATGCCTTGCATGACACTAGTGACAATAACACGTGAAGGGCCGCTGCGCAACACCATAAGAGTGCGCGTGGAAGCGCAAACTGCGCTAAAACTTTAATATAAAATGCAAATGTTAGCTCCCTGCTCATATAGATTAGCAGAAAATCCCAACCTAAAGGAAAATGTTCTCTGAATAGAATTAATTATGCGAGTGAAAATGATGTTTGATGCGTTTATATGCAAATTAAACGAGATAAATATTCAAGGAAGCAGAAGCAAAGATGCAGGGAAGGAGGAATGTGAGGCTGGCTAGTGACTGTCAGCGGTGGTGTCAGCTGGTGGTAACGTGACTTCGTGGTGTCAGCTGGTGGTAACGTGACTTCGTGGTGTCAGCTGGTGGTAACGTGACTTCGTGGTGTCAGCTGGTGGTAATGTCACTTGGTGGTGTCAGCTGGTGGTGTCAGTTAATGGTGGAGTTAGACATTTTATATATGAATATTACATGTATTATTTAATATTATATTGCAGTAGATATTTTCGCTAATAGCTAAAATGAAAAAAAAATGTCATGTATTGTCTATTTTTTATACTATATAGTTTATCGAGTAGGCAGGATGTAATTACTTCGCTTCGATTCTTTGCTGATAGAAACATGGATATGATTGGCTATCATGCTATTGCTTCGTTTGTACGCTAGTTTGCCTATTCTGGTGCATGATGGGTAATATGTCAAGCTGTTCGGCACACCTTATCTCCTCCTTGCAACCGCGACACACACACTCGCTTCCCAGTCTTGGCAGAGACAACAGCTCTGTCCTGCACTAAACATCCTCGGTTTTGATCTCCTGGGGGTTTGATGATGGGTTCGAGGAGTGATTGGAGTGGAATTAATACTTCGTCTTGCGATAGCACTGGCTTTATTGAAAGATTCCTGTAAGTCATGTGCCCAAGTCCTGACTTATTCGTATCTGTTTCAAGACTGACTCCAGCGGGACACTCAAGGAGCGCGCTTTGAAATGCTAAGGTCAAGTCTGTGACCCCCAAGCCATGGCTATAGTGGATATACATGACGGGTATACATAGGCATACATGGCAGAGTGCATAGGTATACATGGTGGTATACATACTGACATTGTGATGTAGACTCATTTTGGTAGAGTATGTTTACGCTTGTGAGTAGAGATATACATCTTGTCCTCTGTTAGCTATGCTCTCGGAGATTTATATAAAATCAGTGGTTTTTGACGTATTTTTTTTGGTGTATGCTGAAAGACACTCGATATGATTCAAGTTCAGAGTTTAACACTAGATCTGTTTCAGATTGATATGTGTGCACTGTCATAGTCGAGATCTGGAAATTGCTGAGCTCTTTAGTTTACTCTTCAGGTCACTTATTCTCTCTGAGCTGAAATATTGTGGTGTACTAGTGACCCCCTTCAAGGCAGGCGAAATTGCAGAGCTGAAAAAATGTAGAGAGAACCTTGACAGCTCGTATGAACTTAATCTAGCACCTAAATTACTGAAGGTACTTCAAGTCCCTAGAACTGCACTCCTTGGAATGTGGGGAGAAAGATACATCATAATCTACACCTGGAAAATACTGAAGGGATTGGTTTTATCCTCGTTCACCCAAATTGTTGCTTATGAACACAAGAGGCTTGGCAGACTACGCAGGATGTCTCCTATAAAAAACAGGGAAGCAATGAGCACGCTGATAGAAAACTCAGTCAGTGTAAAGGGACCGCAACTCTTCAAACACCCTTCATGTATAAGGGCAATTACCAACAAATTTCTGATTGTCTTCAGCAGGAAAATGGACAGGTTCCTGAAAACAGTTTCTGATCAGCCTCGTTGCAGTGCACTAACAGCTTGACTGATCAGGCTAGCAAGCAGGAAGTCTGGTCTGGGACCGGGCCGCGGGGACGATGACCTCCGGAAGCGGCTCCAGGTAACCAGGCAACTAAGAATCAATAATTTTGGATTTTGTGACCTTTTTTTTTCTTTTGAGGACAAGCTGTTGTCCCCAGCTAGGTCGGTTTATTTCTCTCTCTCTTTTCGCCCGCTGCTACTGTGCTACTTTCGGCTGCTTTGTATTGTTCACTGCTCTTCGGCGATTTGGTCGTTCCATTGTTCAAGTAAGCTACGTTTCGCCTACACAGTAGGCTTCTTCAGTCAAATACAGAGGGAGCAGTAGTAGTAATGAAATAAAAATGATGTAATCAGTCCATCAACCTTGGAGAAAAAGTATTGGAGGTGGTCAGTCCCTCAGCCTGGAGAAGAGTTCAGCTCCATGAGCTGAGCTCTAGGAAATATTACATTATAGTATTTATGCTAGCACAGTAACGTGCTTGATGATACGGTTAATATTTGATGTGTAAGTTACATGTTCCAGGAAAATTCAGTTCATTTGTTCGTAAAATATTTACCCTTGACATTCTTTGATAATATTAAAGTTCCCAGACTTTTTGTCAGTAAGTTTCTATTCACTTTACTTTAGCCTAAATAAATTTACTTTACAAAAACGCTTCAAAAACCTCGGTGCATGTGGCAAGTCCTGCTCTACAGAGTTGAAGGATTGCAACTTACACATGTTGCAAGCCACACACTGAATAGATGCCAGGAATGTATCGAAAGGTTGGCTCTGGTATATTCTGGTAGGATAAAGAAAAAAAGCACAATACCGGGACTGGAACAATACACAAATAACCCGCACACAGGAAAGAGGAGCTTAGCACGATGTGTGACTTTGTAAATGATCCAAGTCGGACCGATACGTCATTGTAAGCTCCAGAGCTCTCTCTCTCTCTCTCTCTCTCTCTCTCTCTCTCTCTCTCTTCTCTCTCTCTCTCTCTCTCTCTCTCTCTCTCTCTCTCTCTGTATTTTTGGTAAGATAATTCTATTAAAAATAATCAGCATTGTAACATTCTGTTAGTGGTAACTTCAGCTGGTGGTGTTGGCGCCTGATGGTATACGTAACGGTGTTTGCTGATGCCAGTGTTAATTGGAGTCGTGTCACCAGGTGGTAATGTCAGTTGGTGGGGGTGTCAATCGAGATGGTGTCAGCTGGTGGTAGTGTAAGATGGTGGTAATGTCAGCCGGTGGCGGTGTTAGCGTGCGGTGGTGTCAGCTTGTGTCAGTTGATGATGGTTTCGGCTTGGAAGTGGTGTCAGCTAATGGTGTCAGCTCTGCCACCACAGCCGGGACACTCAAATATGAGGCGAGAAGTAGTTGGCGTCTGTTGGCAACAACGCGGAACACTTACTGTAAACATTACTTAGAGACAAATTATCTGGACTCGAATTAAAAGGATGAAATGTGAAAAGTTACTCATAATAGATGCCAGAATGTGTTTGTGTGTGTGCGTGTGTGTGTGTGTGTGTGTGTGTGTGTGTGTGTGTGATGTGTGTGACACCAAAAACTCCAATAAACAGTTGAAGTTTTCATGGATGCGACGATACGAGCTACAGTTCGTTCGCTGCCGGGAGATTCATCTGTAAAAACTTGCATTTGTGGTCACAGTGGATGAATCTTATTGTAGCCAGCTGGCCCAGTGGCTTACGCACTGGCCTGGAGTTTTACGACTCACGTGCCATGAGTTCGATACCCACCCGTACCGTGGTTGGGAATTTCGATAAAAAAAAAAAAATGGGCTCACACCCGTCACATAGTGAATTTTGGAAAGTTAGCAGCGATCACCAGATAAGGTTAATGGTATTGCTACGTGGATGATGTTCTATGCTTAATGCCCAGGAATAAATATTGTATATAAGTTCTTACCAGTTAATTGATTTAGTTGGACTTGAGTCCTGGAAATGGGAAGTACAATGCCTGCACTTTAAAGGAGGGGTCTGGGATAGTGACAGCTGGGAGGGACAATTCTCAGCTGTCGTATCTGAGCTCCTCTGCAAAGACAGTGATTATGTATGTGTGTGGTGAAAAGTGTTGAATGATGATGAAAGTATTTTCTTTTTGGGGATTTTCTTTCTTTTTGGGTCACCCTGCCTCGGTGGGAGACGGCCGACTTGTTGAAAAAAAAAAAAAGTTCTTACTTGAGTTAATCTAGTTCCATCTAAAAAGTCTGCTGGTGAGTTTGAAGATGAAGAACTGAGTATTTCAATCTCCAACTGGTTAGGTTAGATAATTTTGTTAGATTTGATTAGTTGTCATTGAGAATAATTCTTCAATGTTCTATAATTAATACTTCCATATGACCTCATTACGCCAGATACTTCTTAAAAAGGTTTGTGTTCTCGTGATAATACCATGAAAAATAAAAATAAAAATAAAAATACCATGAAAAATAAAATTTCCATGCTAGAAATAAAATTTCCATGCTAGAAATAAAATGTTACTGAAAGTTGGTCTTTAATAGTCATTACTGAAGTGAATACTCTCACTAATATCTGCTCGCTCCTATAAAGTCACGACGATAATTCAGAAGTAATGTAATTTGTATTTTTTTAATAATTTGAAGTTTTCAGTCATAATTTTATAGTATTCATCCATGTTTATTTAAGTCCATTTTTTATATTTACTCATTTAGTGGTTACATCTTTTATTTTTTTTCAGGTATGGAGTGATGGCGTTCAGGGACGTAAATAAACAAACCACTTTATAACTGGGTAAGTAGAGTTGAAATTATCAACAAACCGGTAATGAAGCCTCACACGAAAGCCTACCCATACCTATTGGTTGTTTTGGGGATCACTGATGCTGCAGGCCAGACCCCGATCAGGGAGGCTCAGAGCCGGCACGGGGTCAACGAAATGGATATAGACACAATGCCGATTCTCCCTAGAGATACTCGTATCTAATTAGTATTCTGATAAATGAAAAAAAATATAAACATATGTTTTCGATAATGCAAAAGGAAAGTTATCTTTAGAATAAAACTCTAACGGAAAGAGACCGGAGTAACAGTGGCAAATAATTTGAGGTCGAGTAGGCAGTGAAGCAGTGATGAGATATTTGCTTTAATTGGTAGATTATTCGAGCTTTGACTTTAGAAAATAGTGTTGACTCTGCGTAAGTCGTTGGTGCGTCCTGAGAAAGTGGTACTCACTCTGTAGAAGTTACTAGTACGTCCCCAAGAAAGAGGTGTTCACTCCTGTACAAGTCGCTGGTGGGTCTCGAGAAAGTGGTGCTCACTCTGTACACATTCCTTCAGCATCTTTTTCTAGTTATGCGCAGTTCTCATCATACTTATTGTATGATACCGAGTCTGTAGGATCCCAGCGCACAGCGACGAAGGTGTTACCCAGACCACAAGGTAAATCTCATGAGCCCGGAATAGAAGAAGTGAGTTTACGCAGCCCTGCAAGGCTGCCTCACACAACTGATAAGAACGATCTACGAGGCTGCCTGGCGATCCAATACAAAAACCCCGTACCCACTAACTCATAATTCTACGAGGCTATTTAGTAAAATACAACATCTGGAGGTTGGCTTCTATACCAGTTTATTTTCCAGACAATTTCCCCAGATATCGCCCAGGTAATCTACATGCAATCAGCGTTAACCTTCCTCAAGTTTTACGGGAACTGCTTATGTAAGGGGCGTTGGAGCGTGACGCAGTAAATTCTGGATTACTACCGTTTTTGTTGGTACCCATGTTATACTTGCTCAATACTTTTGATATATCTACTTTTACTAATGTTATTTATTTATATTTATGTATTTATTAAGTACATTGTTACCGATGCTAGATAAAATAAGATTTTGTTCGGAGGGTTATCCACTGTTGTATAATACATTTGTTTTATTTATTTAGAAGGTTTTGTTTATTTATTTAATTCTTGGCCATCCCCATCATCTGACGATCCATTACAGGGGTCACCATGCCTAGCCCTTCTAGGGCAGGGTAGGTGCCAAAGCTAGAGCTTGCTACCATCTGCAGCTCGCAAGACTGCCCTTCCCGTCAGCCTCCCTGGGGCTGGGGAATGTGGCTAGGCCTGGGGACAGTTGGTCCCAACGATGAGGGGGTACTTGTACCTCCTCCCATGGGAGGCATTGGTCTCTGATACTCCCCAGACAGGATGCCGGAGCCGGGTTGCCATCTGGAATAGACCCGGGTCGGGAGAATTTCCGCCGAATCAACACCTCCTCCTCCTCCATCATCTGAAAATATTTGTTGCCACGTTCCATACCGTGGGACATTACTGTAACACCCATATGGACAGGAGTCGGATTTCAAGCGCCTCTGTCTGGTTATAATTGCGCTGCACCTGTTAATCTCGGGACCACAGTTCGAGCCTCCCGTCCACCTTTGTTTATTCATCGACAGTCGTTCATTACAACTTAAATTAAGTTCATAAACTGTGGCTTTATGGGGAATGAGGACAGATTTACCGTGAAAACTAATAAGGCTGTGGGAAAGACAGTTGGGTTGCAGACGGTAGCCACTGACACAGTACACAACAGAGTCTCTCGTGTGACTTTCCTGTTAGAAACCTCGTAGCTCAGCGGAAAAGCGCTGGACCTTACTCAATGTTCAAAACCTGACAAAAGAACACATGGTGTGTGGCTGGGACAACTCGTCTGTACAATATAGTCCAGCAACAGCTAAATGGAAGAAGAATATAGGAAAATGAAGAGGAAGAAAATGAATAATGGGGCCAGGGAGAGCATGGGTGAATAGATGACCTACTACAAGCCACAAGATCACAGGTATAGAAAAAAGAAGGCAATTTTATTAAATAAATTGGTGTTCCTGAAATAATTGGAGAATGTCGGTTTTTTATTATAATTAAGTCACACTGTAAGATTTTATTGAGTTATTTTTTGGTTAAATCTATAAAATAATTTTTTTATGTGGCCATAACGCCTGTGTTTTATAGGTCCTTGCAAAGTTTGGATTTTATCTGCCCAAAACCTAAACGATTTTTTGTTTATTTGTTTGATTGTTTATTCCTTAAACGTTGGTCATTTTTACTTAGATCTAGAACAATTTGAAGTAGTCTTTTTACATGCAAAAACATTGTGAAGGCCTCAACGTTGATAACATGAGAATGCTACTTGTGAGCGACTTCAGACTTAATGTGCTGGTGCATTTTAGGGTAATGGACTCTCTAGGATAACAAGAGAAAGCCTCTTCAGTTGGTCTGTTCAGCTTTTTTTCTTAGTGGAAGGCTTGAATTAGTTTTCGACTATGTAAGTTATAAGTTGCCATTTTTCTTGAAGAATTTGCGTAATTATTTCCATGTGCCTCTTCTGATTCACCTCAGCTCTTCAACTTAAATATTTAAGTGCATTAGAAACTTATGCTGCACTCTTGCTCTCGCGTGAAGTGAGGTGCCAGGGGCTGGGGTTATGCAATACTAGAACACCTCTCTTGGGTCTCACAGAAACAGAAATACATCTATCTTTTGTCTACCCTTCAATGTTTATTTTCATTCAATCCAATTTTTTTCCATAGCCAATAGATTGATGGTTTTTCTTTACTTAATATGAATAATAAAAGGGACAATACCGTGGCTGGAACAATTCATAAATAGCCCGCACTGTATAGAGAAAACTATAAGGGACGTCAACAAGACTCACGAAATCGTAATGACACGATTGCAAACAAACCATACCACGGGTGGGGTTCGAACCCGCGGTCAGAGAGTCTCAAAACTCCAGACCGTCGCGTAAGCCACTGGGCCAGCTAGCTTCAATAAGTTTCAACTTGCATTTGTGGACACAGTGGTGCCTATGCTAACCTTCCTATGGTGTAGAAATATACCTAGTTAGATGAATCTTATTGAAACTAGCTGGCCCAGTGGCTTACGCGACGGTCTGGAGTTTTGAGACTCTCTGACCGCGGGTTCGAACCCCACCCGTGGTATGGTTTATAAGGGACGTTTCTGTCCGCCTTTGAATATTATTTTAACTGAGCAAGAAAACTAGAGGCAAGCCAGAAGATAGTACCGGCAAGCTGAGTTACCAAGCTGAGGTACCAAGCTGAGGTACCAAGCTGAGGTACCAAGCTGAGGTACCAAGCTGAGGTACCAAGCTGAGGTACCAAGCTGAGGTACCAAGCTGAGGTACCAAGCTGAGGAATGAGACACATTCAGGTGAATGTAACACTGAAGACAGTAGAAGTCATTTTGGAGTGATCAGACCTTTAGCCTAAGTGAATCACACACACACAATAAATAAATTATATATATATATATTCACAAACACTAATCTCAGGTCGACGGAGACTCGAGTCTACCATCGTACCACACTGGCCCAATACCTTGGCGCCCACCTGGTCCAATACATTGGAAGTAATTGAATCTTGGCAAAGTAAGACACCTTGTGAGGAGATACAGGGCATCATGGGCATTAAAATCTCTTATTCTCTCCTTCATTCTCTTCAGGTCATTCAGTTTGTCCTTGATGACTGTGTCGATGGCCTGATGACCCAGCGGTGCTCCCAAGAGGGTGATCTTGGATGGAGTGGTAGTAGATAGAGACTTCAGGGAGGATTGTTAGCACAGCTCTGATTATTTCCTGGTTCGTTGTGAGGATTTCACTTTTGGAGGGATTGAGGATGAGTCCCAAGGCTTCTCCCTGTGTCTTCACCAGTTGTAGGTCCTATAGGAGGGACTCTTTCAGTACCTGCCAGAGTGCCATCATCCAGGTACCGGATGTTGAGCTCGCTGCGCAGGCTGGAAGTTAGTTCTCTTACTGTCAATCAGAAGAGAAGTGGAGCGAGTGGGTCACCCTGCTGAACACCCAAAAGAAAACTTGATTTACACCTCTTGAAGGTTTGCTGTGTCCTCGATGATTTATTCTCACTGTCAAACATCGTCGTGTTATCTCTGAAGAAGACATCAACTACGCTATGATTTATGTCTTTCTCAGATATGAGAATGAGAAAGAGCACTGGTGCGAGGAGTGTGATGATCATTGTCTCTGTAATGCAGTACCCAGTGCTGCCTGCGTGATGCTATGCTGAGTGCTGCCTCGGTGATGCTATGCTGATTGCTGCTTGGGTGATGCTATGCTGAGTGCTACCTGGGTGATGCTATGCTGAGTGCTGCCTCGGTGATGCTATGCTGATTGCTGCTTGGGTGATGCTATGCTGAGTGCTGCCTGGGTGATGCTATGCTGATTGCTGCTTGGGTGATGCTATGCTGAGTGCTGCCTGGGTGATGCTATGCTGAGTGCTGCCTCGGTGATGCTATGCTGATTGCTGCTTGGGTGATGCTATGCTGAGTGCTGCCTGGGTGATGCTATGCTGAGTGCTGCCTGGGTGATGCTATGCTGAGTGCTGCCTGGGTGATGCTATGCTGAGTACTGCCTGGGTGATGCTATGCTGAGTGCTGCCTGGGTGATGCTATGCTGAGTGCTGCCTGGGTGATGCTATGCTGAGTGCTACGTGGGTGATGCTATGCTGAGTACCGCCTGGGTGATGCTATGCTGAGTATTGCCTGGGTGATGCTATGCTGAGTGCTGCCTGGGTGATGCTATGCTGAGTACTGCCTGGGTGATGCTATGCTGAGTGCTACGTGGGTGATGCTATGCTGAGTACTGCCTGGGTGATGCTATGCTGAGTGCTACGTGGGTGATGCTATGCTGAGTACCGCCTGGGTGATGCTATGCTGAGTGCTGCCTGGGTGATGCTATGCTGAGTGCTGCCTGGGTGATGCTATGCTGAGTGCTGCCTGGGTGATGCTATGCTGAGTGCTGCCTGGGTGATGCTATGCTGAGTACTGCCTGGGTAAAGCTATGCTGAGTGCTGCCTGGGTGATGCTATGCTGAGTGCTACCTGGGTGATGCTATGCTGAGTGCTGCCTTGGTGATGCTGTGCTGATTGCTGCCTGAGTGATGCTATGCTGAGTGCTACCTGGGTGATGCTATGCTGAATGCTACCTGGGTGATGCTATGCTGAGTACTGCCTGGGTGATGCTGTGCTGAGTGCTACCTGGGTGATGCTATGCTGAGTGCTACCTGGGTGATGCTATGCTGAGTGCTACCTGGGTGATGCTATGCTGAGTGCTGCCTTGGTGATGCTATGCTGAGTGCTACCTGGGTGATGCTATGCTGAGTGCTACCTGGGTGATGCTATGCTGAGTGCTGCCTGGGTGATGCTATGCTGAGTGCTACCTGGGTGATGCTATGCTGAGTGCTATCTGGGTGATGCTATGCTGAGTGCTGCCTTGGTGATGCTATGCTGAGTGCTACCTGGGTGATGCTATGCTGAGTGCTACCTTGGTGATGCTATGCTGAGTGCTACCTGGGTGATGCTATGCTGAGTGCTACCTGGGTGATGCTATGCTGAGTGCTGCCTGGGTGATGCTATGCTGAGTGCTACCTGGGTGACGCTATGCTGAGTGCTACCTGGGTGATGCTATGCTGAGTGCTACCTGGGTGATGCTATGCTGAGTGCTACCTGGGTGATGCTATGTTGAGTGCACCCGGGTGATGCTATGCTGAGTGCTCCTGGGTGATGCTATGCTGAGTGCTACCTGGGTGATGCTATGCTGAGTGCTGCCTGGGTGATGCTATGCTGAGTGCTGCCTGGGTGATGCTATGCTGAGTGCTGCCTGGGTGATGCTATGCTGAGTGCTGCCTGGGTGATGCTATGCTATGCCCGGTACTCTGGTGCCCTGGGTGATGCTATGCTGAGTGCTACCTGGGTGATGCTATGCTGAGTGCTGCCTGGGTGATGCTATGCTGAGTGCTACCTGGGTGATGCTATGCTGAGTGCTGCCTGGGTGATGCTATGCTGAGTACTGCCTGGGTGATGCTATGCTGAGTGCTGCCTGGGTGATGCTATGCTGAGTACTGCCTGGGTGATGCTATGCTGAGTGCTACTTGGTGATGCTATGCTGAGTGCTGCCTGGGTGATGCTATGCTGAGTGCTACCTGGGTGATGCTATGCTGAGTGCCGCCTGGGTGATGCTATGCTGAGTATTTCCTGGGTGATGCTATGCTGAGTGCTGCCCCGGGTGATGCTATGCTGAGTGCTGCCTGGGTGATGCTCTAGTGCTTGAGTTTCTCACCTGGGTGATGCTATGCTGAGTACTGCCTGGGTGATGCTATGCTGAGTGCTCCGTGGTGATGCTATGCTGATGTGACGCTTGCGCTGGGTGATGCTATGCTGAGTGCTCCTGGGTGATGCTATGCTGAGTGCTCCTGGGTATGCATGCTGATGCTGCCTGGGTGATGCTATGCTGAGTGCTCCTGGGTGATGCTATGCTGAGTGCTACCTGGGTGATGCTATGCTGAGTGCTGCCTGGGTAATGCTATGCTGAGGCTGCCTGGGTGATGCTATGCTGAGTGCTACCTGGGTGATGCTATGCTGAGTGCTGCCTGGTGATGCTGTGCTGATTGCTACCTGAGTGATGCTATGCTGAGTGCTACCTGGGTGATGCTATGCTGATGCTCCTGGGTGATGCTATGCTGAGTCTGCCTGGGTGATGCTTGCTGAGTGCTACCTGGGTGATGCTATGCTGAGTGCTACCTGGGTGATGCTATGCTGAGTGCTACCTGGGTGATGCTATGCTGAGTGCTGCCTGGTGATGCTATGCTGAGTGCTACCTGGGTGATGCTATGCTGAGTGCTACCTGGGTGATGCTATGCTGAGTGCTGCCTGGGTGATGCTATGCTGAGTGCTCCTGGGTGATGCTATGCTGAGTGCTATCTGGGTGATGCTATGCTGAGTGCTGCCTGGTGATGCTATGCTGAGTGCCCTGGGTGATGCTATGCTGAGTGCTACCTGGTGATGCTATGCTGAGTGCTCCTGGGTGATGCTATGCTGAGTGCTACCTGGGTGATGCTATGCTGAGTGCTGCCTGGGTGATGCTATGCTGAGTGCCCTGGGTGATGCTATGCTGAGTGCTACCTGGGTGATGCTATGCTGAGTGCTACCTGGGTGATGCTAGCTGAGTGCACCGGTGATGACTGAGTCTACCTGTACGCATGCTGAGTGCACCTGGTGATGTAGCTGAGTGCACCTGGTGATCTATGCAGTGCTACCTAGTGAAAGCCATGTGAGTACCAGTGATGCTAGTGATCCTACTGGGGATGCTATGTGAGTGCTGTCCTGGTGATGCTATGCAGTGCTGCCTGGTGATGCTTATGCGAGTGCTACACCTTCAATGCTCATGCTAGAAGTGCTACTGCAGGTTCTCCTTGAGTGCCTGCGCATGATGCTCATGTGATCACTCTGGGATGCTTATGCTGGAGTGCCGCCTGGGGATGCTATGCTATTAACTGCCTGGTGATCTATGCTGAGTAGCTGCTGGGAATGCTGCTGAGTGCTGCCTGGTGATGCATGAATAGAGTGCTACCTTGGTGATATATGATGAGTACTACCTGGGGATGCTATGCTGATGTGTGTTGGTGATTAGCATGTGTCACGGGTGATGAATGTGAAGTTGATATAAGGTGAAACGTATGCTGAGTGCTAACCGGGTGACTATAGCTGTGCTACTAGGGTGATGTGCTGAGTGCACCTGGGTGATGCTATGCTGAGTGCTACCTGGGTGATGCTATGCTGAGTGCTACCTGGGTGATGCTATGCTGAGTGCTACCTGGGTGATGCTATGCTGAGTGCTGCCTGGGTGATGCTATGCTGAGTGCTACCTGGGTGATGCTATGCTGAGTGCTGCCTGGGTGATGCTCCACTTGAGAGAGAACTGAAGACTCTTAACAGTCAAACTAGGCTCACACCAATTAAATACACTGCTTAACCTTCTCCTTTATAACGTCCATAACGTACAAACAATCTTCCATACATGAGGATTTTATTGTCCTTTCAATATTATAGACAATATTGGTTTGTGCTCATTAACAATGTATTTTCCATGACTATTATAGTTACCAGAGTGTACTTATCGACTTTCTTCAATGTGTTATCATATGTGTCAGAATGTGTCTAGTGAACTTAGGTTCGTCCCAGAGAAAGACCTTGGTAAATATAAAGATATCACACCTCATGTGATACACGTTCATTTTTATATATTTTTTTTATTTACACATCGGCCGTTTCCCACCAAGGCACGTTCATATAATGTGATATAACTTGATATAAGGATATATAACGTGATATAGCATGATATAAGGTTATATTACGTGATATAGCATGTTATATGGTGATATAGCATGATATAAGGTGATATAACGCGATATAGCATGATATAAAGTGATATATCGTGATATAGCATGAAATAAGGAGATATAACGTGATATAGCATGATATAAGGTGATATAACGTGATATAGCATGTTATAAGGTGATATAACGTGATATAGCATGATATAAGGTGATATAACGTGATATAGAATGATATAATGTGATATAAGGTGTTGTAAGGTGATATAACGTGATATAGCATGATATAAGGAAATATAACGCGATATAGCTTGATATAAGGTGATATAACGTGATATAGAATGATATAATGTGATATAAGGTGTTGTAAGGTGATATAACGTGATATAGCATGATATAAGGAAATATAACGCGATATAGCATGATATAAGGTGATATAGCATGATATAAGGAAATATAACGCGATATAGCATGATATAAGGTGATATAACGTGATATTGCATGATATAAGACTGACTTGATTCACCGAGACTCGTGTCGCCCCATTTTTTTTTTTACTTTATTATGTGGGGTAAATATACGTTTTAATAGTCATGAGTAAGCTGCCCTAACCTAGTTTTGAGTCGTGGTGGGAAATAATTTTGTTCTAGATCGACTCTAGTGATAGATTTCTTTTATAGACAATGAGTTTCAAGTTCTCAGTACCTTTTTTTTCTTTTCTTTTTTATACCAAGTTACGTTAACACTTAAAACGCACCGGGTCTACAGAGGGGATCGAACACATTGTTATACATGCTGTAGGTATTAAAAACAAAATATATGGCATGGGTTAGTACTGTGCTAGACAAAATCTTCATGGAATATATGGAAACTGGGTGATTCAATGACGTTGTTTGACCTAGTAACGTGTATGAGATATGTCGATGACAGTGATCTTAGTTTCCACTTGATCTGCGACAACTTCAAAATAACTTAAACAGTGTCATGCTGCCTTCAAATCCAGTCAATGTTAGAAAACGAGGAAGACAAAATAATGTTTCTTAATGTCCGTCATACATAGATTTACTAATTATTTATCATCTCTAGTTTATCACAAGCCTTGTTAAGTCACAAGCCTGTGTTAAGTCACAAGCCTGCGTTAAGTCACAAGCCTGTGTTAAATCACAAGCCTGTGTTAAGTGAGAGGGAAGAATGATCTCGTACACTACTGGGAACATCATGACACTAAGATTGAGAAAAGTGTTCGTGTTTAGGTTTTTCTACTTGCATAGAGAATTTGAAGGCCCGAATTCTTGGAAGAATATATATTATCAAAACATATTTATGAAATAACATTTTGGTTCATTCCTCATTCAAAACTACAGAAGGAAAGCTGCAAAAATTTTGTCCACATCAAAACCCACCAATAACATTGACAGACACCTACTTAGTCTTCCTTACCCGTACCGGTGCAGAAAATATAAAAAACCACCAGTAACATCGACAGGCACCTACTTAGTCTTCCTTACCCGTACCGGTGCAGAAAATATCACAATAATACTCGAGCAGATCTGTATCACAGAGTCAGTCATCATCTCGTCCACGTTTCGAGTACTTACAAAACACAAACAGAAGCAACAACCATGAAAAACATGCAGTGGATTATGAAATCCTATGTGGAAATAACACGTTTGAATGAATGCAAATACATTACCGGGAGTGACAACTTCAACAGTGCTTGCGTCCAACACAGGAACTCTCACAATCATTTAATGAAGTGGTCAGAAGCCAAGCTGGTTATTAAGATAGGCGACAAATTTAAGAGGAAGTGCTTAGAAACTACTCTTAATTCAACGTCCAACGTCATCGTGCACAACCAAGGGGAATTTCCAGTGTGCCTAACGTCCTAACTCCTAGTAATACAGTCATTATAGAAAACTTATCTTCAAGACAAACCATAAAGTTTTTATATATCCCAAGTTACAAGGCATCACCGCCACACCTGCTCACTCCTCGCTGCTGTCTATCTCATCTCTGTTCTCCACGTGTATTATGTTGACTTGAAAAAGCCTTTTATGTAGACGGTACGTTGACTAATTGAGGTTTCCAATAACCACAGTTTTTGTCTTTGTAACATCTTATTCCTTTATTCCCCCAGTTTTCCTATAGTGCTGCTTTTGTGCTGTGGTACCTGACCAGTTAACAATGATTTTCTCTATGGTCGAAATGGTACGGTGGCACCCATAAGTTGTAGATAAAAGTCAAGTATGTATTGATCAAGACATTAAATGAAGAAACGTTTATGTTACGCTACTTTTGTCCTATGTTCATCCGCCCCTTTGTACTCTTATGATACTACTTGTTCTTGCTCTTCTGTATTAGGACCGGAGAAGCCACTCATAGCGGAACTCTTCCCTGGTAAATGTCTTGACCAGTGCATACGTGTTTTGTTTTTTCCTACATGTGTTCTCTATGTACTGTACAATACTTCATTCCCTTGTGGCTGAAACATTAAAGGTTTCTCTGCATATTGTCCTGAACTTTCTATATATATTTTTTATATAAAATTTTAAGTGGCAAAAAGAAAATCTTTCTGTACTGCAGGTAATCTTATTACGGTCAAATACGCAAATGAGCGTAATGTTCAGAAATGTACTAGTAATGACTAATTAATAATTACGGTCGAGAGCGAGTCATCAGTGATGGAAACTCAGACCAGAAAATTATAGTGGCTAATTGTTTTTTTCTGGAGAAAGTGTTTCATAGCTACGTGTGCAGGTTTCTTGTACCACATTGCAGGTTTCTTGTACCACATTGCAGGTTTCTTGTACCACATTGCAGGTTTCTTGTACCACATTGCAGGTTTCTTGTACCACATTTGCAGGTTTCTTGTACCACATTGCAGGTTTCTTGTACCACATTTCAGGTTTCTTGTACTACATTGCAGGTTTCTTGTACCACATTGCAGGTTTCTTGTACCACTTCTGCAGCGACGAGTCGCATTTCCAGCAAGGAGAGAAGCCACTGGCCTCACTAACCTACACTCTTAATTTATTCATGACTTGACTATGGAAATTTTGCGGTTAATCATGTGGAGAGACCAAGAACACTTTTGTGTGTAAAGTTACCTTATTCTCAAAGGCAGTTTCATCTTGGTAATTTTTTATACTTGCTAATATAAACATAGGTTATTAAGCTTTCTGTTTTCCCCACCCACTGACGCGAACAATTACTATACGAGTAAAAAAAGATAAAATTATATACACTGAAAGCTGACAAAATATTTATACGTTAGGTTGTTTAAGATTATTTCTTAAAGGTTGCTTTGTACACTGTCTTGTGTAAGCAAAGTAAATGTAACAGAGAGGTAAATCTATGTCCTAGCTCTCAAATTTAAAAATACTAAATGTTTATTCCTTAGTATTGTATTTCATTCATCAGGAAACGTGTTTCCTGACACTGGTCTTAGTCATTTGACCCGATAACTCGAGCTTTTGGTCATGTGATAAAGGACTTCCACTGGCTTACCGGTTCACACCATTAATAATGAAAAATTACGTCATGTGATGTGACGTACTGGAACACATGAATACTTTACACTAAGTCTGCATATAGGTGTACTGTGTGATGGTCCTGGACACACGTTGTAGTGTGTAGTGTGATGGTCCTGGACACACGTTGTAGTGTGTAGTGTGATGGTCCTGGACACACGTTGTAGTGTGTAGTGTGATGGTCCTGGACACACGTTGTAGTGTGTAGTGTGATGGTCCTGGACACACGTTGTAGTGTGTAGTGTGATGGTCCTGGACACACGTTGTAGTGTGTAGTGTGATGGTCCTGGACACTAGTGTAGTGTGATGGTCCTGGACACACGTTGTAGTGTGTAGTGTGATGGTTCTGGACACACGTTGTAGTGTGTAGTGTGATGGTCCTGGACACACGTTGTAGTGTGTAGTGTGATGGTTCTGGACAACACGTTGTAGTGTGTAGTGTGATGGTCCTGGACACACGTTGTAGTGTGTAGTGTGATGGTCCTGGACACACGTTGTAGTGTGTAGTGTGATGGTCCTGGACACACGTTGTAGTGTGTAGTGTGATGGTTCTGTAATATGACAATGACGTGAGAAGAGGGTGCAATAACGAGGTACAATAAGTAAAGACCAGAAGATAGCGGGAAGTGAGTAGTTAATGCAGTGGTTGATATTAGGTGGAGGTTAAACACTCAGGTGTACCCCACTGAATATTTGGATCATCACTAACAATTCCATTGAAAAAAAAAAGAAAAAAAAAGTCATTCCCAGCAACGTACAGATTAAGGCAGGGGCACACTAAGCTACCAGCTACCTCACTGCTACATATACAGGACAGATATAAACGAGAATTTCATTCATAGCCGTGTTCCAGAAACATTGCAACATTTTCTGTTTTAAATATCACAAACGCGAGAACTGCCATTGAAAGTATTTTGGGAGGTGGGACCTTCCCACTGCATTTAAAAGCAAATATACGTCTTGATCGTTACATAAGAACATAAGAATGGAGGGACATTGTAACAAGCTTACTGGCCAATACTAAACAGCTTTTTCTAAAAAAAACAACTACTCCCACCTACATATTATTGGTCCAGCCTATTCCTAAAGCCATAAAAGAAGTTAGCTTCAATGCCTAAGGTCCTAATCAAACCCAACCTTTCTCATTCATATATTTATCTAACCTATTTGTAAAGCTCCCAGAGGGTTTTGTTTCTGTGACCCTCCTTGGCAGATTGTTCCACTTATCGACAATTCTTTGAAAACAAGTACTTTCTTATGTTCTTTCTAAATAAAAAATGATCTAATAAATAAGATTAGTTTATATTTCGAGTTCTTGATTCGATATCCTCAGCCCTTATTTTATATCGCCTTTGTTTATGCCTTTCTTCCACTTACATGTCTCCTCACCAGTGCAGGTTCAGTTCCCTAAATTTATCCTCGTATGAGAGAGATTCCTTATGAAGTGAAATAATTTTGAAGACGGTAGAGTTACATACAGAAGACAGTAGAAGACAATTATGTCTTGAAATAATATTCATTTATTGTATTGATAAAGCCACTGGACGGTGAAAAGTCTACAAAATAAAGATGTTGAACATATGTCTAATTCAGCATCTTGTTGGTACTGTATACCACTGAGATACAACTTACCAGACATAGTAACATGATGGAGTCTTGGTACAAAGACCACCTCCACAACTACTTATTACCTCTGGCCCAACTCTTGGGCATGACCTACTTCCACTGGGAAAATCCCGCTACCAGTGACAATGCCTTCGTCTGATTCCAGTATATAAGCACCAGTCTTCCTGCCTGTGGAAGACTGGCTCTTATGAGCACTCTAGTCTTCTTCCTGAAGACTAGGGTGCTCATCACTTGCCTAGGGTGCTCATCACTTGGCTAGGGTGCTCATCACTTGGCTAGTTGCTCATCACTAATTTATACAAAATCTGCTCTTTAGCTGAGGGACTGCTAACTTCTGAAGCCAAGACAACAGTGCTTAAGAGTACGCAATAAGGCTAACAGATTACTTGCATTTATATTAAGAAGTATAAGTAACAGGAGTACAATTTTTTTTATAGCTTTATACACGATGAATAGGCGCATGTTCAATATCTGGGTATCTTTTATTTTGTAGACGTTTCGCCATCCAGTGGCTTTATCAATACAATACATGGACATAATCTGAAGACTAGAAATATATATAGTACATATAGGTATATATATATATATATATATATATATATATATATATATATATATATATATATATATATATATATATATATATATATATAAATATATAACAAACACTGATCTCTGGCCGAAGGAGACTCGAACCTACGAACCTTGCAACAAGGTACGCAGTGCTTTACCGACCGTACCACACTAGTCCAATACCTTGGCGCCCAGCTCACGCTAGACGTTGATCCAAGGCAGCCAGCTTTCAGGCAGGTGGCTTACAGCTTTTCATCTTATCCACTACATGCAGGGGATGAGCTGGGCGCCAAAGTATTGGACCAGTGTGGTACGGTCGGCAAAGCACTGCGTACCTTGATGCAAGGTTCGTAGGTTCAGTCTCCTTCGGCCAGAGATCAGTGTTTGTGAATATTTCGCCTGTTCTTGCGAATTCCTAGCATATACGATATATATATATATATATATATATATATATATATATATATATATATATATATATATATATATATATATATATATATATATATATATTTCTAGTCTTCAGATTATGTCCATGTATTGTATTGATAAAGCCACTGGATGGCGAAACGTCTACAAAATAAAAGATACCCAGATATTGAACATGCGCCTATTCATCGTGTATAAAGCTATAAAAAATTGTACTCCTGTTACTTATACTTCTTAATATAAATGCAAGTAATCTGTTAGCCTTATTGCGTACTCTTAAGCACTGTTGTCTTGGCTTCAGATTTCTGCTTACCATGACTCCCAAGTCCTTTTCACATTCTGTATGATTAAGCTCTACTTCACCTAGTTTATAACTATGACGGTAATTTTCGTTCCCAAGGACTAGGGCTTTACACATGTCTACATTGAATTGCATATGCTACTTTTCAGATTAAGACTTTAATATGTCCAAATCCTCAGAATCTGTTATTCGGCCTATTTTTATGTCATCAGCAAATTTACTTATGTCACTTGTTATTCCTCCGTCAATGTTATTAATGTAAATTATGAACAGCAATGGGAATATATCTTATCCTTGTGAAACGCCACTAGTAACTGGTCCCCCCCATTCAGATTTCACCCCATTTATGCAGACTCTCTGCTTTCTATTGGTCAACCATGCTTCGATCTGTGTCAAAACCTTTTCTCCGATACCATGAACTACCACTTTTCTTCATTATATTTTTTATCGTGGTCCACTGATTAAAATCTTTTATTGAGGGTCAGCAAATTTGTCATTAATTAAATGATACTCATCAAGGTTTCTTCATTTTATATCCGTTATAATCGATTATAATAATTTCCCACTACTGACGTCATGCTTACTGGGCGGTAATTTGATGACATTGACTTATCCCCCTGATTTAAAGATAGGGATTACATTGGCCATCTTCCACATCTGTACAACACCACTTTGGACTGATGCGTTTAACAGGCTCCTTAGCAGCTGACTTAAGTTTCTATTTGCACTCCTTAAGTACCTTGGAAAATAGCTTCTCGGGACCCAGGGACTTATTTTGCCTTTGTCTAATTGTTTGATAACTGTATTCCTAGTGACTGTAACACTGGAGGTGAGTGTGATGACCCCAGCTAATACTGGTGGGGATTGTGATGAGCCTAGGTAACACTAGTGATGAGGGTGATGACCCCAGCTAACAATGGTTGTGAGTGTGATGGCCTCAGCTAACACTGGTGGTGAGTGTGATGACCCCAGCTAACACTGGTGGTAAGTGTGATGACCCCAGCTAACACTGGTGGTGGGTGTGATGACCCTAGCTAACACTAGTGGTAAGTGTGATGACCCCAGCTAACACTGGTGGTAAGTGTGATGACCCCAGCTAACACTGGTGGTGAGTGTGATGACCCCAGCTAACACTGGTGGTGAGTGTGATGACCTATGATAACGGCCTTCACATATGACCGACTCACATCATCAGAGTGTAAGCACCGTACGTAACTATCCGACAGTGACAGTAAGCGAGCAATATCTAGTCTTCTCCCGTATCTTACAATCATTCCGCTTCGTACTGTTATATCCTCTCTACTGTAGTTTCAACCCTTAACGTAATTCCTGTGTGTGTGTGTTATTGCAAGGTAATCTCAATGATGCTACCTCGACATTACGATAAAATCCTGCCAAGTATCGTAACTGTTATTTGGACAATACATGTGTACGATATGAAGGACGTAAAGTTTACGATATTGTCTTGCGAATGTTGAAGAGCCGGCGAGCCGAACCAAGCTTGTGTGGTGACTGTGTGCACCAAGCTTGTGTGGTGACTGTGTGCACCAAGCTTGTGTGGTGACTGTGTGCACCAAGCTTGTGTGGTGACTGTTGACCAAGCTTGTGTGGTGACTGTGTGACCAAGCTTGGTGAATGGTCACCAAGCTTGTGTGGTGACTGTGTGCACCAAGCTTGTGTGGTGACTGTGTGCACCAAGCTTGTGTGGTGACTGTGTGCACCAAGCTTGTGTGGTGAATGTGTGCACCAAGCTTGTGTGGTGACTGTGTGCACCAAGCTTGTGTGGTGACTGTGTGCACCAAGCTTGTGTGGTGAATGTGTGCACCAAGCTTGTGTGGTGACTGTGTGCACCAAGCTTGTGTGGTGACTGTGTGCACCAAGCTTGTGTGGTGACTGTGTGCACCAAGCTTGTGTGGTGAATGTGTGCACCAAGCTTGTGTGGTGACTGTGTGCACCAAGCTTGTGTGGTGACTGTGTGCACCAAGCTTGTGTGGTGAATGTGTGCACCAAGCTTGTGTGGTGACTGTGTGCACCAAGCTTGTGTGGTGAATGCGTGCACCAAGCTTGTGTGGTGAATGTGTGCACCAAGCTTGTGTAATGAATGTGTGCACCAAGCTTGTGTGGTGAATGTGTGCACCAAGCTTGTGTGGTGCATGTGTGCACCAAGCTTGTGTGGTGACTGTGCACCAAGCTTGTGTGGTGAATGTGTGCACCAAGCTTGTGTGGTGAATGTGTGCACCAAGCTTGTGTGGTGCATGTGTGCACCAAGCTTGTGTGGTGAATGTGTGCACCAAGCTTGTGTGGTGAATGTGTGCACCAAGCTTGTGTGGTGAATGTGTGCACCAAGCTTGTGATGTGAATGTGTTCACTAAGCTTGTGTGGTGAATGTGTGCACCAAGCTTGTGTGGTGAATGCGTGCACCAAGCTGTGTAATGAATGTGTGCACCAAGCTTGTGTGGTGAATGTGTGCACCAAGCTTGTGTGGTGACTGTGTGCACCAAGCTTGTGTGGTGACTGTGTGCACCAAGCTTGTGTGGTGAATGTGTGCACCAAGCTTGTGTGGTGAATGTGTGCACCAAGCTTGTGTGGTGAATGTGTGCACCAAGCTTGTGTGGTGAATGTGTGCACCAAGCTTGTGTGGTGAATGTGTGCACCAAGCTTGTGTTGTGAATGTGTGCACCAAGCTTGTGTTGTGAATGTGTGCACCAAGCTTGTGTTGTGAATGTGTGCACCAAGCTTGTGTTGTGAATGTGTGCACCAAGCTTGTGATGTGAATGTGTTCACTAAGCTTGTGTGGTGAATGTGTGCACCAAGCTTGTGTGGTGAATGCGTGCACCAAGCTTGTGTAATGAATGTGTGCACCAAGCTTGTGTGGTGAATGTGTGCACCAAGCTTGTGTGGTGACTGTGTGCACCAAGCTTGTGTGGTGACTGTGTGCACCAAGCTTGTGTGGTGAATGTGTGCACCAAGCTTGTGTGGTGAATGTGTGCACCAAGCTTGTGTGGTGAATGTGTGCACCAAGCTTGTGTGGTGAATGTGTGCACCAAACTTGTATGGTGAATATGTGCACCAAGCTTGTATGGTGAATGTGTGCACCAAGCTTGTGTGGTGACTGTGTGCACCAAGCTTGTGTGGTGACTGTGTGCACCAAGCTTGTGTGGTGACTGTGTGCACCAAGCTTGGAGACACAAATGCGGTGTAATGAGAGCCTATATTGTCGACGTTTCGCCCGCACGGTGAGCCTATCAAGCGAAACGTCGACAATAAAGGATCGCAATTGTGTCTCTTTCCACTGTGTCGGTATTTTGAAAATCATTTGTATTCACCAAGCTGACTGACTCATTATTATTATTATTATTATTATTATTATTATTATTATTATTATTATTATTATTATTATTATTATTATTATTATTATTATTATTGTGAAGCACTGTACCAATCAGGGTCATATTGCTCCTAAGAGATGGACGGAAATCAGGTCTGATCCGGGGAAGTGAAGCGGAGCTCCAGTTCTCTGGATTAAGAGCACTTAATCTTTCACCACTCATGAAGAATTGTTGACTTGTGAAGTCTCCAGGAAATCTGTGAATATTTCACAGTGGTTGACCTCTGAAGAAGTCAAGATGTCCTGGTAACTTGTGAAAACGACAATATAATAATAATAATAATAATAATAATAATAATAATAATAATAATAATAATAATAATAATAATAATAATAATAATAATAATAATAATAATAATGTCTTTATTTACTACAAGTACATGTACAGGGTATAGCTGACATCAATAACATACTACTATATAGAAAGCTGCTTGTTATGCAGAGCATTTCGGGCAAATTATCTCAGTTTTGTCCGAGGATTCGACCCACACCAGTAGACTAACACCCAGGTACCCATTTTACTGATGGGTGAACATAGACAACCGGTGTAAAGAAACATGCCCAATGTTTCTACCCTTGCTGGGAATCGAAGCGAGAGCTTTAGCCACCAGGCCACGGGGCACAATGGTTGGCTTCTAAAGACATCATCATGGTTGGCCTCTAAAGACATCAATGGTTGGCCTCTAAAGACTTCATCAATGGTTGGCCTTTAAAGGCATCAAGATGTCTTGGTAACTGTGAAAACGACAATGATTGGCTTCAAAAAGCATGAAGGTGTTTTGGTAACTGAGAAAACGACAATGGCTGGCCTCTGAAGACATCAACATGTCTTGGTAACTGAGAAAACGACAATGGCTGGCCTCTGAAGACATCAACATGTCTTGGTAACTGAGAAAACGACAATGGCTGGCCTCTGAAGATATCAAGATGTCCTGGTAACTGAGAAAGCGACAATGGTTGGCCTCTGAAGACATCAAGATGTCCTGGTAACTGAGAAAACGACAATAATTACTAACCTGTACATTTGCTTTGTTTTAGCAAACACGACTTTGCTCATCCAATACGTAAAGAGACTGGAAGTACAAAGACATACCTGTAACGTATATGACGTTTCGGCCACTCCGGGAGCACAACAGCAGTTGCATATAAAGCACAGACGGTGAGGTGAGGGTCACTGACGTCGAGAAAGGTGAGGTCAGGTTACCCCGAAGATGTATTTTTGTTCTGTTTTGCAGTGTTTTTTGTAGCGTTTTTGTAGTTTTCTATTTTTTTTATTTTAGTAGTGATTTTGCAGGTTTTGTAGTTTTTTTTTGTTGATTTTTATAGTAATGAGAATGTTTCTAGGTTACTTAAGAAAGCCAATCCGTCTTCTTCATCACAGTCACTATCCTGCAATTGTTTACAAACTCATTCCCAGAATATCATTAACGTGATTGCTCCGTGTTGTCAGAGAAATTCTAGTTTTCGCTTATGAATAAGTTTGTCCTTAAATAATAGGCAAGAAGTTTGAGCTTTTTTAACGAACTTACAACAGCATTATTGACATCGTTGGTATATACACGTATTTACTTACAAAATGTAACACAGCTGAAGAAAATCAACTGTTGATCAGGGTAACTCCTGGTTATGTTGCCGAGTGAAAGGTACGAGTAAAGAGAGTACGTAGCAAGTAGTGGCTACCACTGAGCTTCCTGTAGTGAGAGTACGTAGCAAGTAGTGGCTACCATTGAGCTTCCCGTAGCGAGAGTACGTAGCAAGTAGTGGCTACCACTGAGCTTCCTGTCCTTCCAGAGTAAGATTTACTGCCGCTGTCACACACATTTAAGGTTAGTCTCTCTCTCAAGATTACTTTTCTTTTATTTAGACAGTGGAAGTGTATATCCTTTCTTCAAAATTTCTTTTGTATAAACAAATATATATATATATATATATATATATATATATATTATATATATATATATATATATATATATATATATTCATAGTGGATACGTATTATACTATCAATTATCATACTATATATCATGTATAAAAATATAACTTTTGCATATGATGTGACGAATATTTACTGATTTCACGCACATACATATGACCATTTTAAAATTAACTTTTGCATATATGTGACGAATACTTTTCACCATCTCCAACTGTAATTACACTCTCTCTAATTCCATCTAACTCCCAAGTACTAAAACTAGACGGCTAGTGTCCGTTCCGTGAGTTGTTTACAATCGCATTATTATTAACTTTTCGCGAGTCATTGATACAGTTAGACATGACGGTGGTCATGTTAAACTTATCAAAAAAATTAAGGATGACATCGGGTAGGAAATATTTACCTATTTGTAATATTAGTGGAGAGCTGCAAAAATGTTTTGATTTATATAGAGTATAAACACAACTAATGTTGTTTTTTTATATACTCGTAAACAGTGCTGAAAGGTATCTACATAGACTCTTAAGTAAATCTAAGTCTACCTACCTGGAGGGTGTTCCTGGAGGATGTTCCGGGGTTGAACGCTCCAGCGGCCTGGTCTGTGACCAGGCCTCCAGTCAGAAGGGTAAATAAAATTTACCTGAGGAGTCTTAGCCCCCCTACAACAAGAGATGCTGTTATTAAAGCAGCGGGTAACCAGGCTATCAGAGAGGTCCTGGACGCAAAGCACTATCGGACTCGGGGACTCAGACACGTTTCTGATAAGTCTTCATTTTTGGAAATTACGTTCCCTGCTGCAGCATTAACACTGGCTATAACTACATAGACCTTATTTTGCATTTTTGCAATAATTTCCAAAATTGCGGAAGCAAGACGAGGTATTTCTCCGCTTGAGATACTAGATGAGTTGTTTGGAATTTAAAGTTCTAGTTCCGAATCTGAATTACTTTCCTAAGGTTCATAGGCTAGTTGATTCTCGTACATTGAACATTGTGCCCCGACCCAACCTTTTGACAAAATTTTGACAAGCGTTTTGATGACTGGAGTAAGCCTCTTATCAGAAAGAATAGAGAACACGAGAGCCTTCCTACATAAATGGGAAGATCTGTAACAACAACTTCCTCGTTTCCCCTCAAAAGACTCTCTGAGCCTCTTTTGGATAACGTCTGCCTTCATTTCTCCATCCCCCTAAAGGAAAATCCAGAAGTGGTCACCAATTTTTACAGAAAACCTATTTTACAAACTAAGGTAATACTAAAAGATATGGGCATTGCAGTACCACTGCATTCGAAATTGATACGGAAGGGTCTTACTCATGTACTTTTTGACATTCATTCAATTTGAGAGAACTTACGGATAGATCCTGGAAAGGGTCATTTGAGGAAGTGTGAGCGTGGCGGCGGTGACCAAGATCTTGGATTATATACCTGAAAGCCAAAATAGTGCAATGGAAACCTTTTTTTTTTCCTATTTTTATTGAATGTTTCCTGACAGTGTTTATTATCCTTGAAGGAGATCATGCATTGCCATTTCATTTTATAGAAAAACCAATAAAACCCGTGGTTTACTTCATTTCACGATGACACACACGAGAAAGAACTATAATTTTTAGAAGAGTTCGTCTCTGAAGCACCAATATCATCAACATCTCAACGGGGATACTTTCCTTATTAATTAGCAATACCACAAAGAGGATTTGCATATGGATTGGTTAAGATTATACTTTTTTCAGCAAAGATCACATTCCAGAGCTGAATTGAGTAGAGCACACAGGCTTTGTCTCAAGGTCTACGTAAACCATTTGTGGCTGCTTGGTCTTGGATTAAGAGTCGTTATGGCGAGGCCTCTTAATTTACAAAGTTCCCTAGGTACCCCTCACAACCTACCCATGTAAGAGAAACAAATCACTGCCAGACTTCTTCATCCAGACAACCTTTACACCCAACCAAAAAGACTAAACCCTGCGAGGAGAGATACCGTCTCCACCTTAGGAAAACGATAAAACACGGAAGGGACATATAGATACTAATCCACGGGTCATGTTTCCTAGGTCAGCATCTTTTACTAACACGTACAAATCTCAAGGGAGGTTCCTCGATGCTGGTGAGGGGCTATTGATCTAGGGAACTGGATCTGTCCTCCACTTTCCTAAAATAAGTCTGAATACCTTCCATTTCCCTCGACATGCGCTGTATAATCCCTACGGGTTTAGCGCTCCCCCAGACGGTATTTCCAGAACTCTATCTAACCCAACAGACCTTATATTAAAATTAATAGGGCACCTGGAAACTGGCCCCATCTCTCTGAAGGCGCCTTTCAGTATATAGAATCCAGCTCTTGCATAGAATCTTCTGTCAATATATCTACAACAGGACTAAGACCACCGCGCACTTCTCTTCACCTTTCCCTCTTCTCTCCCGTAACAAAACAAGGTCCATAAAAAAAGGTCCGTAAGACCTTCCCAATCAAACTCAGTACTCACCCACCCTGAAAATATCTCTTCTCACTCACCTATGCTACCTTCAAAACAGTATGGGGGAGACTATGATATTAATCGTTGACAAAAAAACTCATCCCAGTAGGGAGTCGCGTTCTTGTTCATCATCTTGGTTTGTCTACCAATCACAGCTTAAACTTATTTGCTTCTCGACCAATCAACCCAAAGATGCTTAATTTCTCGACCAGTCAGCGCCCAGTGTTTTAGTTTCCAGACCAATCGATGCCAACATGCTTGGTTTCTCAACCACCCAGTGACACGTTTCTTGGTTTCCTACCAGTCAACGCCAAGATGCTTGGATTCTCTACCAATCAGGGCCGAGATGCTTAGCTTGTCGACCATTCAGCGTTAAGATCTTGGTATCTCAACCATTCAGCGCTAATTAGCGCCGAAATACTTTTGTTTCTCGACCAGTTAGTGCCAAGATGCTTGTATTCTCGACCTGTTAGCGCCAAATATTCGTGTTTCTCGACCAATCAGCGCCAAGAAAATTGGTTTGTCGACCAATCAGCTTGAGGCGATGTTTCACATCGCCTCCAGGCTAAGGGACTGATTACCTCAAACTCCACCTCATCTTCCACCTTTCTCTGTATTGGACTGAAGAAGCCACTGTGTGGCGAAACGTTTCCAGAATAAAGATACCCAAATATTTCACAAGTTTCTCATTTATCAGCTTGTGGATTTTGTAAACCACTTATTCAGACTTTGCGACTCACGAAATCGTAATAACACGATTGCAGACAAACCACAGAACGGGGGGGATTCGAACCCGTGGCGAGTGAGTGGTAAAACTCCAGGCCAGTGCGTTAGCCACTCGGTCAGATGGCTCAGTGGCTGACGCACTGGCCTGGAGTTTTACCACTTACTCGCCCTGGGTTCAAACCCCACTCGTACCGTGACTTTTTCAAACTTTGTATACACATACATTCAATACTGGGTTCGATCAGTGGGCTGATATATATAAAAAAAAATGTTTAGAAACTAAATCCATGTAACATCTCTCTTAAAACTTTCAAAACACAACTTAATATTTCTTGTCTTAATCATACGACTCGCGATGACACCTTGAATATACCCGCTCGTCCACACTGAAATTATTTGATGCTATCTTATGAAATATGACTTTTTAATGCCATTATTATTAACTGGTTTTCAAGGCTTAAAAGACACTAGTTTAATATGGCAGTTGGTGTATAAATTTGAGTCTGTGTCACTTGTTGTTGTCTCAATGCCAAGTGTCTTAAATTGGTTAAATTTATATTATAGGAGATTAACATATTTAAGTATCAGAAGAGTACCTGCCAGTTAAGAGTCCAAGGGGATACCATGAAACAGAACTGTTAACGATGTACTCAGTGAATGATTGTACTAATTCCAGGTATACTCATTGAGTGATTGTACTGATACTCACTAAGTGATTGTATTAATTCCAGTTATACCCATTGAGTGATTGTACTAATTCCAGGTACACTCACTGAGTGATTGTACTCACTGAATGCTTGTACTCCATGTACTCACTAACTGCTTGTATTAATTCCATTGAATATTCACTCACTCTATTATGTATTAACCTAGTGATTTTACTTAATCAAGTTTGTACTCACTGAGTGCATATACTCATTCAAGGATGTACTCATTGTGTGCTTGTTCTCACACCAGCAAGTAATCACTGAGTGCATGTACTCACCGAAAATTTTAATTCGATAATGCTTGTACTCAGTGGTTTTACTCATTGTAGTGCATACTCGTTGACTAATTCTACTGAATGTTTGTACTCAATTATAGATATAAGAAAAAAATACACTTAGGGCCTTACTTGCAGGGTGTTCCGGGGGTCAACGCCCCCGCGGCCCAGTCCTTGACCACACCTTCCGGTGCGTCAGGGCCTGATCAATCAGGCTGTTACTGCTGGCCGCACGTAGTCCAACGTACGAATTCCCCTCATGCCTGGTGGGAGGCCTTGAATAGTGAGCTTTAACAATACAGTGAATACAATAGCAGTTCATTATTATTTCAGTAATCACAAGACCAAAATCATCCAAACAATGAAAGTAGTTTGAGTAGGTTGTTGAATCACACACATGTGCAACACGTAAAGTAAGGACACACATGCTGCACATGTGTGTCATTCATGTCGGTATTGAATATCACTGATAAATATTGAGAGAAGGTTGAAGTGATCGCACCTAGGCTCGAATTTTTCCAGGAGGTATATAAAAAATCGCCTGCCGTTCCAGGTGAAGAATAAATTCACATAAAAGATGGGGATGGTAAAGTCTGCGGTGCGAAGCCACAAGATATACGGTGGTGACGGAGAGAATATTTTTGTCAACCTGTACAAGATTCTATGTAGTAAGAGTGAGAAATGCGACGCCTTGCCACCTTGACAAGCTTCTACGTATATTCTTCGTCAGGAATGGCATCCTGAAACGGGTCTTGGTCAGATGATGACCCGGGAACTGGATCCTAGCAATGTCGGTGTAGAAGTGAGGATGCGTTATTTGGCCTATATAGGTAGGACCAAGTGATTCCCAACGTCAGCTGGAGCGCAGGTGATTGCTGTCTGGCAGTAGAGATGCCCTTCGTTCTATGACTAGGCTGCAGATAATTGCTTGACTACAGGAGACGTTGAAGGCCAGGACACTTGACGTTGGGTCTTGGCTTATTGCAAGACAGCGATATATACAGACGCGGTTCGTCTGATGTCCGGTAGGGTGAAATTATGTATTAAAGTATCAAGTAAACTTAAAAGTCCTCCTTAGACAACTTGTCTTCAAATACGAACTAATGACTGGTGATAAAGCGATAGTGTCACTATGCAACAACAATAGATTTGTATTAATATTGGTAGAATTACCGACAATATGTTAAGTAAAAGGACACAAATGCAACTAATGTAGATTTCCAACGCATGGATCATGAAGAGTGATCCTAAAAACATGGTTCCAGATTACTTTTCTTGGTTGCATTCTGCTAGAATTAATAAATTTAGGTTCATTTACGCTAATGTATCGTAACTTAAAGTTGCATACATAGGGAGATGAGTTAAGATGCACACAATAGAAAACCAAAGTGTTGTGATAGGTTGTGATTGACGAACTTGCTGAAATAAACGCCACACTAGCAGAGGCGTTGAGCGTAAAATTTCTATATCAACATGAATATGATAATATCGGCTGTGATAATATCGTTACATGTTTCAATAAAAATTTAGGAAAGATTACCAGGGAAACACAAGACTGGCATGAAGGGGTAGCAAGGACTGGAGAAGGGAAAGGGACTGTATGTTATTTATTGTGAAAATTTGAAACATTTCGTGGGTATGGGTGGGTGTGAGTTGGACCTGACTAGCTTGTGCTACTAGGTCAGATGCCGTGCTCCTTCCTTAAGTGAATGTGACTGACCTGACCCTCGGTGGAAGATTTGCCTCACCTCTCCATGCCGGAAAATTTAAGTGAACGACAGAGAGGATGATTACTTAAATGAGCCACAATGACTTTTTGTCAGGTAACTTTTCAGTGAAAAAAAAAATAAGAATAGTTTTAAATGTCAAAATAAGGAGAGTGAAAGTTTCGAAAGAAAATAGGGATTGAAATCAGAAAAAAATTCTTCCCATTACGTGGAGACCTTGTCAAATTACACGGGCAGGTTTACTATACCAAGCGTGAGTACGAAGAGTATTTGTTATGCAGGTACAAAGATGGGTTCTGTACTCGTATTGTACAAAGCCACCGTATCATTTCCCACAAATTCACGGACACCAGTGCATCCTGCGCTGCCAGACGTTACTCTTTTGTAACTGTATATTTTTTATTAGCAGTTAATTATATTAAACTTGGAATGCTCTACGTTCAAATTAAGTAACCTAACCAAACCAAGCGGAAAATAATTAAAAATAAAGTTTATTGGCTACTCTGATCAATCATAAATTGAGGACGTCAGTGAGTTAGAAAACGAATTTTGCATTTTAATGAGACTACTGGGCCCTTGAAACGACAAATTTATATAATGGATAAACTCCCACACAGCATCATCGTAGGTGATCCATGGCCTTTTAGGCCAAGCCCCTATTCATCTAGATTAAAATAGGTACCTGGGGTGGTAATTGACAGTTGTGTGCTGAGGTACGATAACAGTTCTGATCTATTTTAAAAAAAAAATCAGAAAGATAAAAGTCTGCTGAATGTCGGTAGGACCGTGTGTGTCGCTTATCAGATAAAGAAGGTGAAATAGATTCAATAAATTTATTGTTAGAGTGTAAAACTAGATTAGAGAAAGTACTGCTGCTGATAACAGCAGAGAAACTAGCCCACCCGCCACAGCAGTATTGCAGACACATCCTGACAGATGACAAACAGAAGATAAGGGAACTGATGGAAATAAGTAGAAAAAGTTGTCTGGGTGGAGGAATCTTTATCTTTGACAGAGTGAACCAGTAAGTCAGCAAAAGTCCTGGTTTAAATAAGTAAAATCTTCACTGAGTGGGTCATCACATAAGACCCACGTCAGGAGATATTTTCATATTTATCCAAACAAAAATATCACCACCCAAGGAGTGAGATGGAAGACTGTAGGAGGAGTGTAGATGAAGACTGAGATGGCTTTACGTAGATTTACCGAGGACCAGAATAAATAAACATATATATATATATATATATGATATCACCTGTTTACTGTGATCTTTTTGCACACATATTATATATATATATATATATATATATATATATGTCGTGCCGATTAGGTAAAACTTGCGATTTTGGCTTAAATAGCAACGCTCACCTTGCCATATAAGACAAGTGAAAATTTGTGTATACAATAATTTTCCAAAATCATTCTGAACATAACGAAAAAAATATATTTCATTGTGTTTGTTTATTATTAAATTAATGTTAACGTATCTAAAATATATATAGTTGGGTTAGGCTAAATTAAATTGCACTTGTTGTAATAAGGTTAGGTAGGTTTTCAAAGTTTCTCTTGGTACAAAATTATAAATTCTTACATTAACATAAATGAAAAAAATATATCTTTAAACGTATAAGAGAAAATTTTAGAAAGGACTTAATTTTAGATGAGTTCTTGCTAATTGACCAGTTTTACCTAATCGGCACGACATATATATATGCAAAAAGATCACAGTAAACAGGTGATATCAAAATATGCAAAACAACCACTATGAAAAAATAGAAGAATTCCAAGCGCTTTCGTGACTACTCACATTATCAAGGAACTATGAGTAGTCACGAAAGCGCTTGGAATTCTTCTATTTTTTCATAGTGGTTGTTTTGCATATATATATATATATATATATATATATATATATATATATATATATATATATATATATATATATATAATATATTTAGTTGGGTTAGGCTAAATTAAATTGCGCTTGTTATAATAAGGTTAGGTAGGTTTTCTAAGTTTCTTTTGGTACAAAATTATAAATTTTTACATTAACATAAATGAAAAAAATATATCTTTAAACGTATAAGAGAAAATTTTAGAAAAGACTTAATTTTAAATGAGTTCTTCCTAATTGGCCAGCTTTACCTAATCGGCACGACATATATATATACAGTATATATATGTGTGTGTGTGTCGTGCCGAATAGGTCAAACTTGCGATTTTGGCTTAAATAGCAACGCTCTTCTTGCTGAATAAAGCAAGCGAAAATTTGTGTATGCAATAATTTCACAAAAATCATTCTGAACCTAACGAAAAAATATATTCCATTGTATTTGTTTGTTATTAAATTATTATAAACTTATCTAAAATATATTTAGTTGGATTAGGCTAAATTAAATTGTGCTTGTTTTATTAAGGTTAGGTAAGTTTTCTAAGGTTCTTTTGGTACAAAATTATTAATTTTTACATTAACATAAATGAAAAAATATATCTTTGAATGTATAAGAGAAATTTTTAGAAAGAACTTAATTTTAAATCTCTTGCTAATTGACCAATTTAACTATTCGGCACGACTTATATATATATATATATATATATATATATATATATATATATATATATATATATATATATATATATATATATATATATATTTATTTATTACACATCAGCCGATTCCCACCAAGGCAGGGTGGCCCGAAAAAGAAAAACTTTCATCATCATTCACTCCATCACTGTCTTGCCAGAAGGGTGCTTTACACTACAGTTATAAAACTGCAACATTAACACCCCTCCTTCAGAGTGCCGGCACTGTACTTCCCATCTCCAGAACTCAAGTCCGGCCTGCCGGTTTCCTGAATCCCTTCATAAATGTTACTTTGCTCACACTCCAACAGCACGTCAAGTATTAAAACCATATGCCTCCATTCACTCCTATCAAATACGCTCACACATGCTTGCTGGAAGTCCAAGCCCTCGCACACAAAACTTCCTTTACCCCCTCCCCCTCCAACCCTCCACTACAGATTTATACACTCCGAAGTCACTCTGTCTCGTTCCATTCTCTCTACATGTCCAAACCACCTCAACAACCCCTCCTCAGCTCTCTGGACAATCGTTTTGGTAATCCCGCACCTCCTCCTAATTTCCAAACTCCGAATTCTCTGCATTATATTCACACCACACATTGACCTCAGACATGACATCTCCACTGCCTCCAGCCTTCTCCTCGTTGCAACATTCATCACCCATGCTTCACACCCATATAAGAGCGTTGGTATAACTATACTCTCATACATTCCCTCTTTACTTCCATGGACAAGGTTCTTTGTCTCCACTGACTCCGAAGTGCTCCACTCACCCTTTTCCCCTCATCAATTCTATGATTCACCTCATCCTTCATAGACCCATCCGCCGACATGTCCACTCCCAAATATCTGAATACATTCACCTCCTCCATACTCTCTCCTCCAATCTGATATCCAATCTTTCGTCACCTATTCTTTTTGTTATCCTCATCACCTTACTCTTTCCTATATTCACTTTCAATTTTCTTCTTTACACACCCCACCAAATTCATCCACCAACCTCTGCAGCTTCTCTTCAGAATATCCCAAAGCACAGTGTCATCAGCAAAAAGCAACTGTGACAACTCCCACTTTGTATTTGCTTCTTTATCTTTTAGCCCAACACCTCTTGCCAAGACCCTCGCATTCACTTCTCTTACAACCCCATCTATAAATATATTGAACAACCACGGTGACATCACACATCCTTGTCTAAGGCCCACTTTTACTGGGAAATCGTTCCCTTCCTCCTACACACTCTAACCTGAGCCTCACTATCCTCATAAAAACTCTTCACTGCTTTCAGTAACCTTCCTCCTATTCCATACACCTGCAACATCTGCCACATTGCCCCCCTATCTACCCTATCATACGCCTTTTCCAAATCCATAAATGCCACAAAAACATCTTTACCCTTATCCAAATACTGTTCACCTATATGTTTCACTGTAAACACTTGGTCTACACACCCCTACCTTTCCTAAAGCCCCTTGTTCATCTGCTATCCTGCTTTCTGTTTTACTCTTAATTCTTTCAATAATAACTCTACCATACACTTTACCAGGTACACTCAACAGACTTATTCCCCTATAATTTGTGCACTCTCTTTTGTCCCCTTTGCCTTTATACAAAGGAACAATACACGCTCTCTGCCAATCCCTAGGTACCTTACCCTCTTCCATACATTTATTAAATAATAGCACCAACCACTCCAAAATTATATCCCCACCTGCTTTTAACATTTCTATCTTTATCCCATCAATCCCAGCTGCCTTACCCCTTTCATTCTACCCACTGCCTCACGAACTTCCCTACACCCACAACTGGCTCTTCCACACTCCTACAAGATGTTATTCCTCCTTGCCCTACACACGAAATCACAGCTTCCCTGTCTTCATCAACATTTAACAAATCCTCAAAATATTCTCTCCATCTTCCCGATACCTCTAACTCTCCATTTAATAACTCTCCTCTCCTATTTTTAACTGTCAAATCCATTTGTTCTCTAGGCTTCCTCAACTTATTAATCTCATTCCAAAACTTTTTCTTATTTTCAACAAAATTTGCTGATAACATCTCACCCACTCTCTCATCTGCTCTCTTTTACATTGCTTCACCACTCTTTTAACCTCTCTTTTTCTCTCCATACACTCTTCCCTCCTTGCATCACTTCTACTTTGAAAAAACCTCTCATATGCTAACTTTTTCTCCCTTACTACTCTCTTTACATCATCATTCCACCAATCGCTCCTCTTCCTCCCGCACCCACTCGCCTGTAACCACAAACTTCTGCTGAACACTCTAACACTACATTTTTAAATCTACCCCATACATTTTCGACCCCATTGCCTACACTCTCACTAGCCCATCTATCCTCCAATAGTTGTTTATATCTTACCCTAACTGCCTCCTCTTTTAGTTTATAAACCTTCACCTCTCTTTTACTTACTGATTCTATTTTCCTTGTATCCCATCTACCTTTTACTCCCACTGTAGCTATAACTAAAAAGTGATCTGATATATCTGTAGCCCCTCTATAAACATGTACATCCTGAAGTCTACTCAACAGTCTTTTATCTACCAATACATAGTCCAACAAACTACTGTCATTACGCCCTACATCATATCTTGTATACTTATTTATCCTCTTTTTCTTAAAATATGTATTACCTATAACTAAACCCCTTTCTATACAAAGTTCAATCAAAGGGCTCCCATTATCATTTACACCTGGCACCCCAAACTTACCTACTACACCCTCTCTGCATGTTTCTCCCACTTTAGCATTTAGGTCCCCTACCACAATTACTCTCTCATTTGGTTCAAAAGTTCCTATACATTCGCTTAACATCTCCCAAAATCTCTCTCTCTCCTCTACACTCCTCTCTTCTCCAGGTGCATACACGCTTATTATGACCCACTTTTCGCATCCGACCCTTATTTTAATCCACATAATCCTTGAATTTACACATTTATATTCCCTCTTTTCCTTCCATAACTGATCCTTCAACATTATTGCTACCCCTTCCTTAGCTCTAACTCTCTCAGATACTCCTGACTTAATCCCATTTATTTCTCCCCACTGAAACTCGCCTACCCCCTTCAGCTTTGTTTCGCTTAGGGCCAGGACATCCAACTTCTTTTCATTCATAACATCGGCAATCATCTCTTTCTTATCATCCGCACTACATCCACGCACATTCAGACAACCCAATTTTATAAAGTTTTTCTTCTTCTCGGTTTTAGTAGATTTGTACAGGAGAAGGGGTTACTAGCCCATTGCTCCCGGCATCTTAGTCGCCTCATACGACACGCATGGCTTACGGAGGAAAGATTCTTTTCCACTTCCCCATGGATCATAGTGTAAGTAAAGGTATGAGAGAATAACAAAAAAGGCACAATACCGTGACTGGTTGTGTGTGTATGAGAGAATCTTGGGTTTTAGAAGTTACCTTGAAGACGCCATTTCTCAACATTAAATCTCATTTGGCAGTAATGGTCGTGGGCACCATTACAGAGGATTGGATGTTTCATGTTTGGCTTTCACTTGTCGAGCGCAAAGGGATCGCCTTCGATCACTGGTGAAAGATAGAACCTACTTATTTGTGACAACGGAGGTCTAACTAAGGTTTCTGGGCACTGTTTTACTTATCATTCATCTGGTGACTTTCTCTTCAGCCTCTTCTGCTTTGTCATATCTTCTTTTGAATTTATATATGAAGTTAATCTTCTCTGTATATCTTCCTTTTGGAGTCCACATGTTAGCTACTCTTACACCGAAAGAATTCTTTCTCTTGTTCCTCTGGCTCATTTGAATTTGAGATTTTCTTTGGGTTTTCTGTTTTTTTTTTCCGCTTGAATAACAATTCTCACGCTGTGTACTTAAAGTTTATTGTCTTCATACATTCTCTGTTTTTTTTTCTCTTCTAGTTACGTGAGGATGAAATATTAATTAACTTATATATCACATTCACTTTTGTCTGAACTCAGTCTTGTGGCAAACTTCTGAACGTTCTAATTTCTCGTTGCTGGTTCCACTGACTCTAAGTTTTGTGTCTCTATTGAGTTCTCAGTGACTCTTTATTCAGACTTCTGTAGGCTAATCAGATACTTGATAGCTTTACTTATTCCGCCAATATTATTGTGTTTATGTAACAATCGCGAAGAAGCGATACAGTATGCAAAACAACTAGAGGGAGAGTTGAATGATAGCTCTAAATCCGTCGTGTTGCAATCAACACATCATCAGGAGCTTGCAATGTTGCAGAAATGAGTAGGAAGTCCAGGCAGATTAGTTCAGGGGGAATAATTTCTAGCTAGATTTCGAGCTAGAAATTTAGTTTTTTGTATCAAGAGACAAAAATTCTACTAGAAATGAACATGCATTAGTCATAACACTATCAAATACAATATACTCAGATCACAGCCTCAGTGAAGCACAAAGAAGCATAAACGTATGTGTAAAGAACCCAATATGCAATTTTAAAGAATGTTTAGAAAAAAATAACTTTTTTTTTATACATAAATCAGTAACTGTTACGCTACCTCAGCTAATGTCAAAGCGCAGCTTTAAGGTATTCTACGACACCCCAGGATGCGACCAACAACAGTAGACTGACACCCAGGTACTTACTTGCTGCTGGGTGAACAGGGGCATCAGGTGTAAGGAAACATGCCAATTGTTTGCACTGATGCCGGGGATCGAACAACAGACACTCAGGATGTGAGGTGAGTGCTTTGCCAACCGTGCAACATGTATCTTCAACAACCAGAAAATTGACCGAGACAAATAAACAAAGAACAAATAAAATTTCCAGGAAAACGGTCCAGAACACTTTAAGGCCACAACATTATATGGAATACAGAGACATACAAGTCTGTAAAAAGATCCTTCAAGTAGATCAATGATTGGAAGTTAATCGTCGAGGAATTTAAAGAAAATGTGGTCCTAAATTGCTTTGGAAAAAAACTCATGTTACAACAATTGAAATATAATTTACACGAGATATTACTGATATGCAGAACTAAAACTAATTCCACACGGACAAAAATGCACTGAATGAACAAAAAATCTGGAAAGGAAATTTTAAAAAGACGTATATATTTCCATAAATATTCTAAATTAAATTTAAAAATACCTCTAGATAGTCCCACTCTCACAGGAGGTTTGTAAAGGAGAGACTCGGTAATGTTGGGTCCTATAATTGAACCATTAGGTGCAATGACTTTGGCTTCCGACTATTTTGGTGGGTGATCATATTTCTTAAAATGATTCAATATAGTATATGGTGTAGATGAATGGCTTGTGGTATTTGATGGTGAAATGACATATGAGAGAAAATTTGAAAGACCAACATGAATCGCTGTTCAACAATCCACTTAACGACAGGAAAGTTGAGGATCCAGATTTATTTTTTTGACTTCACGTCTGCCCATCATATATACTATAAATCTAACATTAACTATCATAAACACAAATCCACCAGAATTCAAAAAGAAAATAGGAAACATGGCCACAAAAGCAGTCCTACAGCCTGATTCATCCTACTTGTTATATATAAAAGAATAAATAATACCACTAGCACACTAGCACTTTGTATTCTTTGAAGACAGTGCTTAAATTAAGGTAAAATCCCATAGGCATTAAAAAGTACAGACATAACTCCTCTGGAAAAGAGAGGCAGCAGACCTCTGGCAAAAAGTTGCAGACCAGCTGCATAAAATCGCATGAAAATTTTGGTAAACGTAGCGAGACGCCAAATTTCGAATTTAATGGAAAGAAACCAAAACGCATTTTTGGTTTTTACACTCACGTTGCTAAGGCATTTAGTAAATGCCATCCCGGAGTGATAACCCATAAAATAAGGCCATTCGGAATAACACGATTAATAGGAAAATGGATACTAAATTTTCTGATTAGTACTAAACAAAGCAAAATCTAGCATTAGCACGGGAATATGCTTAGTACCTCAAGGCACTGTCTTATCGCCTTTACTGTTTAATATCCTCGTAGCAGTCATAGGAAAAAAAAAACACTAGCCACAGCTTCGAATAATTCTTTGCAGACGATATCAAAATAAGTATAAAAGTCGCGTAAGAAAAAGACACGAGAATTTGCTAATAGATATCAACAGTCTTCCAGTACGCAATGCAAAATAACATAATGTCCAATAGTGACATATACTAACTGCTTACATATGAAAAGAATGAAGACCTCAAAAGGATCAATGGATACATAACATATAGGACAATTGTTCGGTGATGATGGCTTCATTCAGGGCGGGAGAGATATCAAAGTTGAATAATAAAAATCTCTTCCTGCCTGTATATAAGATAAGAGATATACCTGATAATATATACTTGGAAGGTACTTGAGGGCCAGATCCCAAATCTACGCATTACTGTAGTAGCGTACTGGAGTGAAGGACATGAGATAGAGTGTAAATACTGAATGACAGTGCGCCCCGCACTGGGCCCAATACCTGAACACTGTGCTAACATTCGTGTTCCTACACCCTTCAACCTACTACTAGTAGATAATTAAAAAATATTACCGGAACAAGTGAAAAGGGAACCCGTATCAATGCCTCCTTCAAGTACCAAGTTAACCAGACTGTGACTGATATGTGAGCCTTGGGGCCCATAACCTGGAAGAACAGTCAGTCAATAGAAAAGTCTGGTCACAGGCAGGACAGCGAAGATAGACGCTCTCAAAACCGGTGATAGGTGTGTGTGTGTGTGTATGTCGTGCCGAATAGATAAAATTGGTGAATTAGCAAGAACTCATTTAAAATTAAGTCCTTTCTAAAATCTTCTTATATACGTTTAAAGATATATATTATTTTCATTTATGTTCATGTAGAAATTAAAAATTTTGTACCAAAAGAACCTTAGAAAACTTACCTAACCTTATTATAACAAGCGCAATTAAATTTAGCTTAATTCAAGTAAATATATTTTAGATAAGTTAATAGTAATTTAATAATAAGGAAACCTATTGAAATATATTTTTTTGGTTAGGTTTAGAATGAATTTTGCGAAATTATTGCCTTATTCGGCAAGAAGAGCGTCGTTATTTAAGCCAACATATATATATATATATATATATATATATATATATATATATATATATATATATATATATATATATATATATATATATATATATACACTCAATTGCACAATTGTAACGTAAGTCCTACAAATTCCTGTGCAGAAAATGTGAATGAACTGCACGAATAATTTCCTCGGTACAAAAGGTCGAATTTCGGTCCGTGAGATTTCCAGAAAATTTTAGGTCATGATATGGGATGGCTGAGCTGTGGAGTTGGTATGGCGTCTTTACGTCCCTGTCACATACGTATGAAGTCCCTATGCCACCGCCACACATATATTAGCCATGGAGCTTTTCTATTACTTTCCTTCTTTTCCTTTGCCTGGAGGCAGGGACGTATTTTTCAGAATAATTTGACAGTTTTTGCAGAACTTATGGGAGTTTAATACAAAAATATAATGCAACTGTTACGCAACTTTCCTTTGCAATGATTATTATTTCTTTTATTTTCTTCAATGACTGGAAGCATCACGTTAAATTTTTGCTTTTATCCAACTGAAAATTATTACCCATCAGTTGACGTAAAAATATATACCACATTAATTGTATCTAAAAGGTTTTAATACCAATACACTTCGTTACAAATTTCTAGGCCTCTTTTAGATGAGGCCTATAATATCACCGTCGTCACATTATACAAACGAACAGTAGTGCACTGTTGCAGCAAAGTATTCAGGGTATAGTCTGGCAGATAGTACGTTGATACAGAAAGGTACTATCACATAACCCCATCCCTCAGTATCTTAGTGAACCGTGAGAAGAATCCCAGTATCACATAAACCTCTGCACCTCATTGATTCGAGAGATACATCCTCCGTATCACGTAACCCCAGCTTTCCGTACTTCAGTGATCTGAGACAAGTATCCCCCTCATGCATAACCTCTGCCTCTTGTGCCTCAATGCGTGCAAGAGGCGGCGTAGTTCCTTAACTGGAGAGGAACTGCAGCTCAACTCCCTTAAGAAACTTACGAGCTATTGCTTAACATCCCAAGAGGTCAAGAAGCTGGTCATCAACCATTCCAAGAGGTCAAGGAGCTGGAGGTCAACCCTTCGGGTTCAGGAGCACGAGATCAACCCCTCCAAAAGGTACGGAACTTTGAGATCAACCTCCCGTAGATGTTCTACGAGCTTGAAAGAAATCCTCTGGGGGTTCAGGAGCTGAAGATCAACACTTTGACGAGATCCAGGAGCTGGAGAGGGACAAGAGGTCCAGAAAATATAATAAACTCACCGAGTGAAACTCGGTGCGACATATACGTAGACTTTAATGCTCGGATTTTCCACTCTTGCATTCTTCAAAGGGTAGTTAATGTTGCTTTTATATCGTGGAAACCATTAGTCTGATGTTTATGAAGGTCACTGTTGTTGCTTTCACATGGAAGCTGGCGAGCTAAACAATAGCCTGAAGCGAAAACTATAAAAGACAGGTTAAGCTTAATATTCTGAAATGTGAAATAGTAATTAATATTTCCTAAATAACTGCAAGGCACTGGGAAAAATTAATATCGTGCACAATAAAAGTTATATGATATTCAGTTTAATTTTTCGGCATGATTTTCAATTTCTTAGTTTTCGAGAAGCCTATTTATGATACCATTTATTTAAATAAAAATCGAAAATTAGCGTCGACAAAGACGAATAAATTTTGAAGCCGATGTAACGAGGCATTGTCAAGTTATTGAAGGGTAACTAATATCACAATTTATTCAGTGAAATTAGCATATTGCCGCCTACATAGACCAAAACCAATCGAAAATCTGCGAGTCTGTCAGAAGAGTCATTCTCGTCTTATCTCCCAAAAGCGAATATTCTTTTCTGTTTAATAAAACGAAATGGTATATTTCTCTTACACAGCTCAGTAACAATGTGAAGTTTCCTCTGAGTAGAATAAACCAAGTGATGAGAACTTGAAATAGATCAGATGAGATATTATCCACTTACCACACAATATTATAATCATCACTACGAGTTTGAAGGCTTTAAAAAATGCATTCCCTAGTTATCGCATGGATAAAAACATAATTATTTAAAAAATGGCACTTACAAACTCCAGTTGTAATCCATACCTTTCATAAGGTAAATAAACCACCTTTGATATTCTGAAGTTGACCAGGTCATTGCACGGAAATCTGGAGATAACAAAAGATATCGACATCCAATTAAGATATCCGCATTCTAGTCAGATTTAGATTTTGCCGCCGAAGTGGTACTTTATTGTGCACCTCATGAATGGTAGCGCAAGAGCATGTGGAGGAATACCTAACAATGCTCAAAAATTCCATCCCATAACCTGCCAAATAGTACTTTAGTATAGCAAGATACATAGCAATATGCCAGTGGCCAGATAGCAAAGGTGTACGTTAGTGCTGCAGGGTTCACCGCTATGGATGGCCACACACACGATAACACAGCATAAATGAATTAGATGTGTTGCTTACCTCGATGGGTTTGGGAGCGAGTGTGAGGTGGGTGAGGGGAATGAGGCTACCAGCAGTGAGGAGCAGTCCAGCACCTGCTATAAGTGGCGAGTGGTATCCCATAATGGGAGGAGCATTAAAATAAGGAAAGTAAGAGAGAAGATTTGAAGGTAGGAAATCTCTTTGCTGTTCTTCTGCATGAGTGTACTTTAGTGGTCAGTGAAGGTAAAGGTACTACCTCCCCTGATAATAGAGGTAAGTGCATTCTTGTGGTTGGTGACTCACAGGTAAGATATATGGACCGTGCTTTCTGTAATAGGAATAAGAAGGTGAGACAGAGTGTGTGTTTTCCTGGAGCTGGTGTTGGTGACATACTCAACAGGTTGGATAATATCATGTCAGGTAATGGAAACAAGCCCATTATCTGTCTCAGTACTGGTGGAAATGATATCGGGACGGGTATGAGAGGAGAGTTGCTAGATAAGTACAGGTCAGCTATAGATTTAATTAGGTCTAAGGGAGGGGTCCCAATCGTATGCAGCATCTTGCCTAGAAGGGAAGTGGGCAATGAATGGATGTCTAGGGCAATTGGTGTAAATTGTTGGCTAGACAGATACTGCAAGGAACTTGAAAACCCATTCATTGACAACTGAGACAACTTTTATGGCAAACATGATATGTATGCAAGGGATGGGGTACATCTCTCTGGGGAAGGGGTGGTAGCATTGACCATCTCGATCGAGAGGACCATTGCTGACTTGTCTAGGATTTTAAACTGATAGAAGATAGGGGTGTGTGGGAAACAGTCAAGTTACAGACAGCGAGAGACTAGCTCCCTTAAGGTTTACTATACTAATAGCAGGAGTGTAAGAAATAAGATAGAGCTAAGATTAATAGCAAGTGCAGGAAGCATAGATGTTATTGCTATAACAGACACCTGGTTCAATCTGAAAGATAGAGAAATGCCTTTTGAATACCACATACATTGCTACTCCACTACAGGAAGGGTGGTGGAGTAGCAATGTATGTCAGACATAATTTAAATTGTTGTGTTAGACAAGATATAAAATTTGAAGCGTCAGCCACTGAAGCAATGCTATTTTCTACCTTAAAATTGGCAGACTGACACCTACACAGCCCATTAACAATGTGAACTTTCTTCGAAGTATGATACTCCAGCAATGAAAGTTTGAAGCCGATCAAAAGAGGAGTGCTGATGTTAAGGCACGAACACCTTGGAGGAAAAAAAAGAGCAACACTCACGATAGGTATTCCCTTTCAGGGGATACCTAAAAATAGTCTGCCCGACTCTGCTCACTCCTTTATCGGAAAACCCGTCACTCTTAATGCAAGATACCAAAACTTTAGTAAAAAAATAATATAGAAGAAAAGAGAGTGGATTAAAAATGATGACGGACTCCATGATTATAATGGGAATTAAATCTCTCAGGGATCGCTTTGGTGTTACAAAACCTAACACGGGTAACTTTTTACCACTCGTATATAAGATACCCATCTCCATCAGTATCCAAACCTGAAATCATCTTATCTGAAATCACCTGAAATCATCATCATCATCACACACACACACACACACACACACACACACACACACACACACACACACACACACACACACACACACACACACACACACACACACACACACACACACACACACACACACACACACACACACACACACACACACACACAACACACACACACACACACACACACACACACACACACACACACACATACATACAGCCATTGGCGAGACAACGTTGGATTCAGCTTCTAACTGAATGGGTGACCGTGTGAACATAGTCTCGCTAAGCTATGGGATTCCTGTCCCTGACAAGGGTATACCAAGAGAGAGAGAGAGAGAGAGAGAGAGAATGGGAGAGGGGAAGGGGAGGGAGAGATTGAGGGAGGGAGAGATTGAGGGAGGGAGGGGGGAGAGGAGGAGGGAGGAAAAGGTGAGAGGAGAGGAAAGAAACATCTCCGGGTAAGCAAAGAGTTGGCACCAGCTGGTGGGATGGTCGCCAGAGAGTCAGTGTCGCCTTTACCACGGTTAAAACCGGACGTGCGTCGCTGCCACTCTCACACTTGCTCTCACACACACACTTGCTCTCGCACACATCACGCGCCCCTCGCTTAATACCAACTCATGTGCTGCCAGTCGGCAGGTAGATAAGGGAAGTAGTGTCAAGTTATGATACTGACCAAGTGGTTAATGTGTGTTGCAGGTGATAAGACTACTTGATAGTAGCATCCCAGGATAGTTACTGGTATGTTTTATGTGGATGGTTGTCCACCCGTTAGTTGAAAGTATATGTTAGCGTCTTGATGTGTTGTGGCATGGTGGAGGTGGTGTGTAGTGAGTGTAGAGGGTGGTGGAGCAGCCATGTGTTTAGTGCTGTAGTGAGAGCCATGCGTCTTGGCCCACACTTGTAATTCCCAACTTGGGCCAAGTCACACTCGCGCCGCCCCGAGCAACAGTTGCCAGTGACCTAGTTAGTCCTGGTGACAGTAGAGGGCTGCTGTTGCTGTTGTTGTTACTGCTCCTGGAGGAGCTGTCAGCAGACTTCTACCTGTGGACCACGTCACCGCGACATCCCAATGTTTCGTGCTGGCGAGTCTATTTGTCGTAGCATCCTGCTGTCCCTCACAGGTACTGCCTCATATGAGTGTTAACATCTCCCCTCATATGAAGTGTTGACCTCTTCCCTCCCCTCATATAAAAGTCTATTGATCTCTTCTCTTTAATAATATGAATTAGCTTAACCCTTCCCTTCATTAATATGACACAGTTAACCTCTGCCTTACATTAATACGAATCATTTGATCCCATTTCTATCTCTCACATGTGCATCTCTGTCAGTGCCTCCCGTGAGTCTATTGACTTCTTCCAACCTGTCAAACGAGAACTAACCCCCTTCCTTCCCCTCTATGAGGTACTCTTAACCAATTGCTTCTTCTATTTCGAATGGCCTAAGAAGCTACCTTTAACAATTTTGTAGAATGGAATGGGCTTCACAAGGCAAGCAACCAACTTTAAAACAGGAAGGCTCTCTCTCTCTCTCTCTCTCTCTCTCTCTCTCTCTCTCTCTCTCTCTCTCTCTCTCTCTCTCTCTCTCTCTCTCTCTCTCTCTCTCTCTCTCTCTCTCGTAACTAGTCGACCTCTGGAAAAAATAATTAAGCATCAGAAAAAATGCAAACACAGATAGTATAAGTATTGTTATGGAGGTGATATTTACGAAATGTACATGGGGGCACAGGCTGTCGTTTGATGACAGGGGAATATTGGTTTGTTTCAAGCTGGGCTTTGTGTTTGGCTCCTGTGAGTCAGTAATTAGTATCAAATTTATCTGTGACTAGATGGCTCCAGAAAGAAATGTTAAGCAAAGTCAGCCAACGATCCAGTCTTAGTCAGCAGGTTATTCTAGGAAGTCTGTCATACGCTCAGGAAGGAAGGTCAGTAAGTGAGGAAGTCAGTCAGAGACGGAAGGAACACCAAGAGAGATACAAACGAATTGTGTTGAAAGGCATAATATATACACCGGGAGGTAGGTATAAGTGCTCCGAATGCTAAATTTTATCCCTGTTTTAAGGATTACGGTATCCTTGACTAGTAGTTTCCAAATGACGATTATCCTTTTGTAATCGTTAGGCTTTAAGCCTAATAAATTATGAAGCACACATGATAACGTCAGTCTGACAGTATTGAGACACATTGCCGCAGGAATTGATGTGATATAACAGTAAGATACTGCGACAGTCGTATCTGGTAGCCGTGCACTCTAAATAATAAAGTGCAGTGAAGTGTCATGAGAGATATTTGAAGTGATGGTAAAAAGATGTTAAGTGTAGTAGCCACTAAGTGACAGAGTACAGTTGGTGTAATAAATTAGATTGAGTGTGGTAAGCTAAGTGTGGTGCTGAAACAGTATTTTGAAAATGCACTTAGTGCGATGCCCTGTAAATTGCGTATTTTTTCTTTTGTGAACTTTCTTGTTTAGTGGATATAGACACTTGTAAAAGGGATTTACTGCTTCCAGTGTCTTTACTTCCGACTGTCGGCTAACGCCATTATTTACTTGTTTAGTTTTGATTACTGATGAAAAACTAAACTTAATTATAAACTATGCTGAACCAGTATTGTATTTTCAGTGTCTTCTCTTTCATTCATTAAAGTTATCAGATTTTAATAATGTGTTTACCTGAACCTACGATCCCTCACATATAGACAAATGCTTACCCCAAATAAGCATCAATTGTTATCAGGAGAAAGGATTATAACAGAGTGACTGTAAGATGATTGAGCTAGATGAAAGACTGCCCATTAGAATCATACATCAGTTAGAAGGAAATAATTCATTACAGGAGGTAAGCCTGTCAAATCTGAAGGATCTCATATACCAGGTATCATTCTGTCAAGAACTGTGAGACAACAGGTTACGGCCAATCAAAACACAGACGTGAGATGTATCCACAAGTGAGATTTACACAAGTGGACCAAAAATGTGTCAGGACAGAAAATATGAATTGAAGCAGCAGGTAGTGGAGATAGGTGAGCAGTGACGAGAGAAGTGCTGGTACTGTGGTGAGGTCGTCGGAAGAGAGACTGCAGGCTTCGAAAGGTGACTCCAGGTAACAGAGTGAGGCATGTCACGGTGAGCAAAATTTTCTAATTCTTATGATGGCTGGATGTTATGTAGGGCAGCAGTGTGGAAGCGGACAGTAGTTGACTACGAGAGGAAAACCAAATACTTTTTAGGACTCACTTGTCATTGGGTTCAATCCCCATCCACTTCGCGGTAATAATAATAATAATGATAATATTATCTTTATTTCTACAAGTACATGTACAAGGTATACAGGCCTAGCTGACATCAATGACATTCTAGTACATAGAACGCAGCTTGTTATGCAGAGCATTTCGGGCAAATTAGGTCAGTTTTGTCCTGGAATGCGACCCACAATAGTTGACTTAACACCCAGGTACCCATATTGTTATGATGGATGAACATAAACAACCGGCGTAAGGAAACACTCCCAATGTTTCCACCCTCGCCGGGAATCGAACCCGGACAGGTTTGTTTCAAATCGTGTTATTACGATTTCGTGAGTCAGGTCGTGCAGTCCTGTACATAACACTTGAAAGGCCTACAAATGGAAGGAAGGATATGTCAGTCCTGTCTTCAGTAAGGAACTGATGTCTTACCAAACCAGTAGAGAATGATTCAGTTTCATCCAAGGAGGGAGGCGTTACCAAATTATGTATAGGAGGTAATATAATTTCTTGTAATGTCGTATCTTACTCTGAGTAAGTAAAGAACGAAGCACTAGAGTTGACAATAGATAGTAATCAGAGTCTCCCGGGGACGGATATAACATACTGTAAAGCAACAAATTACGACTTTCCCGATCAGATGTTTGTGACATTGTAAGCTGAGAGTATTATTATTATTATCAATTGAAGTGCTAAACCCAAAATGGGTCATCCAGTGCTGCAGGGAGGGAAGTGCAAAAGTAGGAATGTGTAATGGGTAGGAGTGTGTGAGGACTAGCGGTGTGCGAGGGTAGGGGTTAGTAGAGGTTGAGGTGAGTGCAAGAGTAAAATTTAAATGAAAGTTGGTGCAATGGATTTGTTTTTGTTGAAAGGTTGGTGAGAGTCTGCAACAAAGATGGGATTTTCAGCGAGGAGGCCAGTTAGAGTGAGTGTGTTGGATGGTGGAGACGTCAATTGGAGACTGAGTGGAATGGAAAAATAAGTACTTACCAGTGTGGAGATGTATTCTAAAGTGGTCCATCTCGGCATAACAAGCTGGAGGAGACTTAGCAGATTCCATGATGAATTTGTACCCTGACCAGTACAACACAGAAGAAGGCAGAAATGTGTCCCACTATCACTGAAATCTTCTGCAGTTACTAAATTCAGTAACCTAGTTAGGATTGCCAGTACAAGTGTGTAGAGAAATTTATTTGTTTGTTTACATATTGTTTTATGTAGGTGGATCATTTAGTTTTAGTGCTATCTTGTTGGGACGGTTAAGATGCAAGGAGGAGGCATTTTGCCAAGAGGAGGAGAAGAGAGCAGTGACTGACTGTCTTGGCCAATTGGTGATGTGTATTATCTGTTAGTAGCTCTCAGGATTTTCTTTCCCGTGGCCCAGTCTTAGACATGGTCTCCTAAGATGGAAAGAAAGTATTACAGGCATGAAATATTTTAAGAAACACTTAGAAAAGTAAACGTATGTGTATACAGAGTAGATGTAGAAGTTACATATAAATCTAAAACCATGTGAAACCATGTGATACTTTTGTAACAACGCAAAAGTATCACAATAAACCCCATAGACTTTTGTTTCCTATCATTTACTGTATATAACAGAAAGTTCAATATTTTATTTCTACTTTATATATCATTGGCATAAAAGTGCTGAAAAGCAAGCAAAGCGTAACAAAGTTAATAGGCAGAAGGCACTAGAAAGGCGAATAATTACTGCGAACACGATTGAAGTGTAAAGGGTTTCTGACAAGGACAGAACTTGCAGCAACGGATTTAAGTTGAATAAATTTAGATTAAGAATGAATCTAACACTCTTTTTGGGGTATAAAATTGTGAATAAGGGGAACAAACTACCAAATAGTGTGACAAAATCTAGAAAATTGATAAGACATTAGCTAGGACAGGTACATGAGTAAAAGAGGTTGGGTGTTAGTAAGACCTGTTTAGCAAGGGCCAGTAGCCCAACAGCAATGCCCCTCGGTTAGGTTAGGTTAGGTAAAGTTTGTCAAGAAACAGGACAAGTGTTTCCCGAGACAGGTCTTAGTCATATCATGACCCGCCACTGCAGCTTTTGATCATCTGACCGATGCCTTCCACTGACATACCCGTCCACCCATTTAAAAATTATGTCTGTTTTGAACTTGGGCTTTTGCAATGGGCTGCCTTGAGTTGGTATTGGGCAGTGACGGCAAATTTAACATTGACCTGTTGTGTCCACTTAAAAAAATCACGGTACTTAATTTGAGCTGGAGATAATGCTGATCTGAGTCAGTCACTAAGCCGGTCAGGAAGACTGTTAGACAGGAAGGAATTTAGACACAGATGCAACAAGGAAGAAACAGACTGATACGGACACCAATGCTGTCGGGCTGATGGTATCTGCTCAGTGAGCAAAATATTCTTATTTTAATACACTTTTTGATGTTCTCAACAACAATTTCTTACTGCTTCTAAGTTGTCCTCAACTGCCATATTCTGTATATTTAATTAGTGTAATAAAGATACTTGTGCAATACAGACATGTTATTATATAAATTTCGCTCACTGAGAGTTTTGTCAATCCTTCGTGTTAGTGCTGGTATACAGCACCAACAAGCTGATAAATTTCAGTCCGATACAGAGCAAGAGTAAAAAAAGTGTATACATAAGAAGAGAGGTCAGGTCAGTGGCGTGTTGGTCAGGTCTGTAGTGTGTTGGTCAGGTCAGTGGTGTGTTGGTCAGGTCAGTGGTGTGTTAGTCAGGTCAGTGGTGTGTTGGTCAGGTCAGTGGTGTCTTGGTCAGGTCAGTGGTGTGTTGGTCAGGTCAGTGGTGTGTTGGTCAGGTCAGTGGTGTGTTGGTTAGGTCAGTGGTGTGTTGGCCTGGTCAGTGGTGTGTTGGTCAGGTCAGTGGTGTGTTGGTCAGGTCATTAGTGTGTTGGTCAGGTCAGTGGTGTGTTGGTCAGGTCAGTGGCGTGTTGGTCAGGTTAGTGGTGTGTTGGTTAGGTCAGTGGTATGTTGGTCAGGTCAGTGGTATGTTGGCCTGGTCAGTGGTGTGTTGGTCAGGTCAGTGGTGTGTTGGTCAGGTCAGTGGTGTGTTGGTCAGGTCAGTGGTGTGTTGGTCAGGTCAGTGGTGTGTTGGTCAGGTCAGTGGCGTGTTGGTCAGGTCAGTGGTTTGTTGGTTAGGTCAGTGGTATGTTGGTCAGGTCAGTGGTATGTTGGCCTGGTCAGTGGTGTGTTGGTCAGGTCAGTGATGTGTTGGTCAGGTCAGTGGTGTGTTGGTCAGGTCAGTGGTGTGTTGGTCAGGTCAGTGGTGTGTTGGTCAGGTCAGTGGTGTGTTGGTCAGGTCAGTCGGCGTGTTGGGCAGTCTTGGTCCAGTGGTTTGTTGGTTAGGTCAGTGGTATGTTGGTCAGGTCAGTGGTATGTTGGCCTGGTCAGTGGTGTGTTGGTCAGGTCAGTGGTGTGTTGGTCAGGTCAGTGGTGTGTTGGTCAGGTCAGTGGTGTGTTGGTCAGGTCAGTGGTGTGTTGGTCAAGTCAGTGGTGTGTTGGTCAGGTCAGTGGTGTGTTGGTCAGGTCAGTGGTGTGTTGGTCAGGTCAGTGGTGTGTTGGTCAGGTCAGTGACGTGTTGGTCAGATCAGTGGCGTGTTGGTCAGATCAGTGGGGTGTTGGTCAGGTCAGTGGCTTGTTGGTCAGGTTAGTGGCGTGTTGGTCAGGTCAGTGGCGTGTTCGTCAGGTCAGTGATGTGTTGGTCAGGTCAGTGGCGTGTTGGTCAGGTTAGTGGCGTGTTGGTCAGGTCAGTGGTGTGTTGGTCAGGTCATTGATGTGTTGGCAGTGTTTTTGTCGTGGTGACACTAGGTTAGCCAGAACACCTGAAATGTTAAAACTAATGTATATCTGGACTAAAATGTCAGAAAGTGCGAACGCTGGTGACCTGACCAACACCTGCCACCTCCCGCACTTAAACAAATTCCTTTATATATGATTTTCTTCTCATGTCCTGTGTTGGAATGACAATACATTTTTAACATAACCTATTAATACCCAAATGTATTTATTACATGATGTCAGCACATATATAACAGCTTCCTGTAATCATTTTGAAGGTCATTCGGGTTAGGTTAGGTTGGGTTATTTAAGCGTATGGAAACGTATATTTAATCATAAATAAAGATATTAATTGACCGGTAGTGATGCGTCTGGCAACGAGGTGGCTGTAAAAGAAAAATATTAAAGACGTAACGTTCAAATCTGAACGTTAATCACACCTCTAAAAAGTTAAGTGAAAAAAACAGTAAATACCGTGGCAGTGATATCAAGTGACAGTGCTAAGTGATCAAAGTACAGTGAAGCGCATTTGATAGTGATATTAAATGCGCCGTAAAATTATGTAAATTGTGTTGCATATAAATGAAAATGTGCTGTATATATAAGTGCTCAATTTAAGGTGTTAAGGCTACGTGTGATATGTAAACAAAGTTTCTGAATCGCATTTAGTTTTGTGCTTTGCAAATTTACGCAGCGTGTAATCAGCGACCTGACTTGTTTATAAGTAGTGAAGTTTACTTGGAAAATTTGCTGTACTTGTAAATATATCCAGTGTCTTCTCGTTCATTTATTAAAGTTGCCGCTGCAATTAATACACTTACAACCCCCGCATATACACTTACAACCCTCGCATATACACACATGGTCACCCCTGACGCATAATAATGCAGATTATACAAATGTGACAATTAAGATTTATCTATCAAAAGGATATCAAAATGAATAACATAAGAGGGGGTATTGGATATCTACATACATATGACAGTGTAAAACAAAGAGTGATGGATGAAAATAATTTTGAGGGCAATGTGAAGGAAAAAATAATAATAAAGGAGTGTTCTTCCACATAAATATTTTGTAATGTTCAGAGAAGACATCAAGAAACACACAAATTCGTGTCAGCTTTCATAGACGATATCAGAATTAATATGGTGGTAGTTAGGGCAAACGACACTCTTCAAACTACAGCTGAACATCAACGAGGCCTTCCAGCAGGCGTTCACCTGATTCTAGAAAGATAAAAGTGAGAACTGAAAACAAATATAATATACAAAATAAAATGCAGTCAGACCATTTCCTTGAAAGGAATATTTATAATGTAGGATTATTACTGTCGCACAATCTAGCGTTTAAAGTGTTACGCAGAAAACGTAGCCAAGAAGGCAAAGAAGTGTGAAAACTTTAAAAAAGATTGGATGTTGCGCTTCTCCACCGGTGATAACTAACAGAACACTTGTGCTCGTGTGCACACTACTGTTTGACGGGCAAATAATCTCTTAAGATAAGCGAAATATCCAAGTTTGTACTCGTGTAGAGATCTTTCACTTCTCGTATAAAAATAAGTAAATATAGTCGAAAGTGTCTCTGGAAAAAGAAATGAGGAAGTTCTCATAATATATATACAGGAAAATGTTAGGTTAGGTATGTACTTAGCGTTTACAATAGAATAACTGAATTGGCAATGAGAGGAGTAATGATGCTAGTGACGTGAAAAAAAGATACCAGATAACACGAACAATTCTAGTGATTTGTACTTGACTGCTCAACTCTGCTCTTGCTGCACCTGTAAGGAAACCAGTCTCATAGCTATGTGTGCCTGCTAACTGCGAGTACTAATAGTGTGGCTGGTCATAGGTCTCCAGCCTCAGTCCTGGATGCTGTAGTATAAACACACAAAACTTGTCAGAGGTTCACACTACTGATCGCTCTCTCACACTCCTTTACATGAACATCTGCTTATCATCTTTCATTGGTTGGTTGGTTAATGATGCTTAAAGCCCCATTAACCAACCAGCCTAGAATACCTTAATTCCTGAAGTAGGATTTAAATCCTTGCATATATACTCCGAGGGAGACGCACCTTGCGATGTATATTCCGCCTCTTCCTTTCGTTTCATAGGTTATGTAAGTCGCATCTCTTAGGACATTGACCACTTCTCGATCCCTTATATAAAGTCCGCCTTCAAACTCCTACCCATTGAGTGGTCGTACCTGGTACTTGATCGTAAAAATATGGTACTAGCAATGAAGAAATCAGTAAAACAATTCAATAAAGTTAAGGGCAAATGCATACATCAGACTTTTCTCAGAACCCATGTATTCCCACCACCAAAGTTATATGCACTTATTTACAGAATATACAATAAACTTAGCAGTTACCATAATATTGGTAACTTAATGAGTAAGTTCACTGGGTATAGCGAGTGAGAGACTGGCCTCCAGACCTGGGCGTAGTTACAAGGTCAACTATCCAGGAGCTCAACTCCTCGGTCTAATAGGTTGACCTTTTTTTTTACACGTGGTAGTTTATCCACGAATACATGTTGGGGCTACAACACCTTTATCGGTAATAAGCTACTGGGCTTTTAGCTGATTATGAAGGGAAGGCTGGATGTGGGGCTCTGTGTTGCACACGCAATAAAAATGACGTGATTGGTGCACACCACAATGCTGCTGTTTCGGTGCTTTCACATGGGAGTTTACTACTGCTGCTGTTCCTGTCTCTCACATGGGAGTCTGCTGCTGTTTCTGTCTCTGACACGGGAGTCTGCTGCTGTTCCAGTCTCTGACACGGGAGTCTGCTGCTGTTCCAGTCTCTGACACGGAAGTCTGCTGCTGTTTCTGTCTCTGACACGGGAGTCTGCTGCTGTTCCTGTCTCTGACACGGGAGTCTGCTGCTGTTTCTGTCTCTGACACGGGAGTCTGCTGCTGTTTCTGTCTCTGACACGGGAGTCTGCTGCTGTTTCTGTCTCTGACACGGGAGTCTGCTGCTGTTTCTGTCTCTGACACGGGAGTCTGCTGCTGTTGCTGTCTCTGACACGGGAGTCTGCTGCTGTTCCTGTCTCTGACACGGGAGTCTGCTGCTGTTCCAGTCTCTGACACGGGAGTCTGCTGCTGTTCCAGTCTCTGACACGGGAGTCTGCTGCTGTTCCAGTCTCTGACACGGGAGTCTGCTGCTGTTCTGTCTCTGACACGGAGTCTGCTGCTGTTCTGTCTCTGACACGGGAGTCTGCTGCTGTTGCTGTCTCTGACACGGGAGTCTGCTGCTGTTTCTGTCTCTGACACGGGAGTCTGCTGCTGTTTCTGTCTCTGACACGGGAGTCTGCTGCTGTTGCTGTCTCTGACACGGGAGTCTGCTGCTGTTGCTGTCTCTGACACGGGAGTCTGCTGCTGTTTCTGTCTCTGACACGGAGTCTGCTGCTGTTTCTGTCCTGACACGGAGTCTGCTGCTGTTTCTGTCTCTGACACGGGAGTCTGCTGCTGTTCTGTCTCTGACACGGGAGTCTGCTTGCTGTTCCTGTCTCTGACACGGGAGTCTGCTGCTGTTTCTGTCTCTGACACGGGAGTCTGCTGCTGTTGCTGTCTCTGACACGGGAGTCTGCTGCTGTTCCTGTCTCTGACACGGGAGTCTGCTGCTGTTCCTGTCTCTGACACGGGAGTCTGCTGCTGTTGCTGTCTCTGACACGGAGTCTGCTGCTGTTCTGTCTCTGACACGGGAGTCTGCTGCTGTTTCTGTCCCTGACACGGGAGTCTGCTGCTGTTGCTGTCTCTGACACGGGAGTCTGCTGCTGTTCCTGTCTCTGACACGGGAGTCTGCTGCTGTTTCTGTCTCTGACACGGGAGTCTGCTGCGTTTTCTGTCTCTGACACGGGAGTCTGCTGCTGTTGCTGTCTCTGACACGGGAGTCTGCTGCTGTTCCTGTCTCTGACACGGGAGTCTGCTGCGGTTCCTGTCTCTGACACGGGAGTCTGCTGCTGTTGCTGTCTCTGACACGGGAGTCTGCTGCTGTTCCTGTCTCTGACACGGGAGTCTGCTGCTGTTCCTGTCTCTGACACGGGAGTCTGCTGCTGTTTCTGTCTCTGACACGGGAGTCTGCTGCTGTTGCTGTCTCTGACACGGGAGTCTGCTGCTGTTCCTGTCTCTGACACGGGAGTCTGCTGCTGTTCCTGTCTCTGACACGGGAGTCTGCTGCTGTTGCTGTCCCTGACACGGGATTCTGCTGCTGTTTCTGTCTCTGACACTGGAGTCTGCTGCTGTTTCTGTCTCTGACACGGGAGTCTGCTGCTGTTTCTGTCTCTGACACGGGAGTCTGCTGTTTGCCGAGGTCCTGCTGTTTCTGTCTCTGACACGGGAGTCTGCTGCTGTTCCTGTCTCTGACACGGGAGTCTGCTGCTGTTGCTGTCCCTGACACGGGAGTCTGCTGCTGTTCCTGTCTCTGACACGGGAGTCTGCTGCTGTTGCTGTCTCTGACACATGAGTCTGTTACAGCTGGCGCTCCTCTCATACTGCAGGAGGCAACTCAAGTTAGATCCCTTCTCTTAATGATTAAGTTGCCCCGTGAAAAGTTGTTTCTACACCTGCGTAATAACTTAAGTTTGTCATGTGTTAAGGGTAAGTTTGTTGGCGGAAACTCAATAGTGAAACTTAGGTAATTCAACGTCTTAACGGACTGGTTTGTAACTTACTGTTTTGACCCGATGTTCCAAATATGTCGCCAAGAAAATACCACAGACTCTTGATGCTGGTGAAGTGCTCGTGATCCGGGGAGGAGGAGGAGGAGGAGGAGCTGCCCTTTCCTCGGGCTAAATCTGATTTCCTCCCATTTCCCAGGCGCCTGTATGAGCGATACGTGTTTAGCGCATCCCTGTGGATTTCATTATTTCTATAATCTTCTCGTAAGTCTTAGGTAAGGCCTGGTAGGTGATAAGGTGAGAGGAGTAGCTTAATTTCCTATGATCAAGAGCCCATCATTATCAAGGCACCTCTCTGAAGGTGGCTCATTAAAAATAATAAAATAATAATTAAAAATTTATAACTTTGATAATATTCTTACAGTTGCACATCGTACTGAAGAAAAGCTCTAGATCCAAGGAGGTGGAAGTGTCCTCACATTCCTCAACTTCTCAATGACCCTTAGGGTTTACTGCTTCCCCATAAATATAATAATTCCTTGTTGAAGCATAGTTCTTGGTACTTGAGAACTGGGACAGACAGAACTTCAAGATCCATACAAAATCATGAACTTTAAATCCCAGTGATCTTTAGCAGGTGTCAGCAGGTCCTGTGTGTCAGCAGGTGTTGCACTGCTGTCCCAGGTCCTGTGTGTCAGCAGATCCTATGTGTCAGCAGGTCCTGTGTGTCAGCAGGTGTTGCACTGCTGTCCCAGGTTCTGTGTGTCAGCAAGTGTTGCACTATTGTCCCAAGTCCTGTGTGTCAGCAGGTGTTGCAATGTTGTCTCAAGTCCTCTGCATCAGCAAGTGTTGCATTGCTGTTCCAGGTCCTGTGTGTGTCAGCAGGGGTTGCACTGCTGTCCCAGGTCCTGTATGTTAGCAGGTGTTGCAGTGTTGTCCCAGGTTCTGTGTGTCAGCAGGTGTTACACTGCTGTCCCAGGTCCTGTGTGTCAGCAGGTGTTGCAATGTTGTCCCAGGTCCTGTGTGTGTCAGCAGGTGTTGCACTGTTGTCCCAGGTCCTGTGTGTCAGCAGGTGTTGCACTGTTGTCCCAAGTCCTGTGTGTCAGCGGGTGTTGCAATGTTGTCCCAGGTCCTCTGTATCAGCAAGTGTTGCATTGCTGTCCCAGGTCCTGTGTGTCAGCAGGTGTTGCACTGCTATCCCAGGTCCTGTGTGTCAGCAGGTGTTGCACTGCTGTTCCAGGTCCTGTGTGCTAGCAGGTGTTGCACTGCTGTGTCAGGTCCTGTGTGTCAGCAGGTGTTGCAGTGCTGTCCCAAGTTCTGTGTGTGTCAGCAGGTGTTACAATGCTGTCCCAGGTCCTGTGTCAGCAGGTGTTGCAATGTTGTCCCAGGTCCTCTGTGTCAGCAAGTGTTGCATTGCTGTCCCAGGTGTTACACTCCCTGTGTTAGTGGCTCTTGTTCTCTCTACTCCCAGTATGTTTGCAGCAGTTGCTTTTTCTGCTCCCTGTGTGTTTGTTGCTGTTTTCTCTTTGCGTCTTATTTGTCTGCAGTTCACGCCAGACAAGTTACTCGTTACCATCGTCGAGAGGAACACTGTTGAGTGAGACTGTCCCCAGCCTCCCCCCCCCCCCTCTCTCTCTTCCTCTCTCTCTCTTCTCTCTCTCTCTCTCTCCTCTCTCTCTCTCTCTCTCTCTCTCTCTCTCTCTCTCTCTCTCTCTCTCTCTCTCTCTCTCTCCTCTTAGCTTACTCTGTCCTCGCTCCGGAGTCTTCCACACTCTTCTAATCCTCAACCTGCTTGTCTCTTCAGCTCTCTCTCTCTCTCTCTCTCTCTCTCTCTCTCTCTCTCTCTCTCTCTCTCTCTCTCTCTCTCTCTCTCTCTCTCTCTCTCTCTCTCTCTCTCTCTCTCTCTCTCTCTCTCTCTCTCTCTCTCTCTCTCTCTCTCTCTCTCTCTCTCTCTCTCTCTCTCTCTCTCTCTCTCTCTCTCTCTCTCTCTCTCTCTCTCTCTCTCTCTCTCTCTCTCTCTCTCTCTCTCTCTCTCTCTCTCTCTCTCTCTCTCTCTCTCTCTCTCTCTCTCTCTCTCTCTCTCTCTCTCTCTCTCTCTCTCTCTCTCTCTCTCTCTCTCTCTCTCTCTCTCTCTCTCTCTCTCTCTCTCTCTCTCTCTCTCTCTCTCTCTCTCTCTCTCTCTCTCTCTCTCTCTCTCTCTCTCTCTCTCTCTCTCTCTCTCTCTCTCTCTCTCTCTCTCTCTCTCTCTCTCTCTCTCTCTCTCTCTCTCTCTCTCTCTCTCTCTCTCTCTCTCTCTCTCTCTCTCTCTCTCTCTCTCTCTCTCTCTCTCTCTCTCTCTCCCTCTCTCTCTCTCTCTCTCTCTCTCTCTCTCTCTCTCTCTCTCTCTCTCTCTCTCTCTCTCTCTCTCTCTCTCTCTCTCTCTCTCTCTCTCTCTCTCTCTCTCTCTCTCTCTCTCGATCTGTAGCTTTAGCTACCGTCGTCGGAGCCACGGAGTCTTCCACACCCTCTTACTAAAATCCTCACAACCTGCAGTATAGTAATAACTTTGGAATAATTGCAGGTACTTTAGTTAATCAGATAAAGAACTCTTAACAACAAAAAATTCTTGGCAGCAGCTAAATTCGCGTACCTAAGCTGGCAGTGGCTCTTGCATTCACGTGAGAGTACCATAATATCTCAGTGTGCTATAATTCCTCAAAGAGTATCATAATACCTTGGAGAGTAACATAGAGCACATGCGTAGGGTATATAGCACACCATATAGACTATGTAGTTGCTGTCTTCTGATAGGAACTAACTACAGTCAGGTTACTTCTACTTCTATCTCTACTTTACAGAGGTTGTTCAATTTGTTAGGCTTGAAGTCTGTCGACTGCACAACGCATGTCACCTGTATACCCCGTCATTGTGAAATTTATACCTGTGCCATGGCAAGAAATATCACAGTCTGATTCCCAATGGTAAACCTGCGTGCAGGTCGTAATAATATTACTCACTGTAAATTTTTCCACTGAACATGTAAATGTGAAACTTTCTTATAATTATCATTAGAGACATATATGAAAGATGTCCAGGAAGGTGAAATATTAAATATCAAAAGGTTACTTAAAAATGACTTACTAGTCTAATAGAAATACGCACCATCGTACAGTTAATAGTTTACTAGTGATTTTAGGAGTTTGAAAGACATTGCTGTACTTAATGATCAACAGGTCAATTGCATATTTTACAAACTTATTTACAAGTTAATTACTGTGTTGACTGTTGTACACAGTGTAGGAACATGATTCATATTATATGCATGTATATGACAATTCGGTTATCCACGACGCCCTAAATATTCTATCCAAATGGATACAACGTTGTAAAACTGCAGCCAACACCAATGAAAGCAGACTTGGAACAGCGATAGCGACCATCAAACACCCTATGGTGTTATACAAAGATCTCAACGGTACAGCAAAATCCACATTACAATGCTAGGCAGTATAATTACCATAGAGTCCCTAGTGCGACAGTGCATAGATGACCGACAACATTGAATAAATAGAACCAAGCTCTGAACACAAAAGTATTATAATAGAAATAACCTTCACCAGTCCACATGACAGCTTGGTATATCCTACATACTATCCCCGTGAGATACATCCTACAAGAACCTCAGCATGCTTTGACTCACCACCAGCGATATGTAAGGATCTTCAACACAAAGAAAGAGGTGGAAAAAGAGCCTGGATATGACAGCATCACGTCCACCCAGGATCAAAGACAACCTTCAACTAACTCATAAATAAGGCAGGAATGCCTGGTTCAAGGTAAGCTTCTGAGGATGCTGGCGTGATGAATGTAACATAGAAGGAATGTCGTTCACACACACAGAAAAAATATAGGTAACTATAAACTTATTAAATGAGTAATGACTAACAGACGTAAGGCAGGTAAGCAGGCCACGCCCCCTCCTTGGCTCCAGCTAATCTGGAAGAGCATGGGTATTACGCAGTGTGTTGGTGAATAGTGTGTAAAAGAAAAATGCTCCATGCACGTATAATGTCATTTTTCGAGATAAGTATTGAAACTGGACGCGTATTATTCGTAGTCGTGAAGAGTAACCAGGACAGGACAGGAGCAGGTGAGGTGTTTGTCGGGCAGTACGAGATGTGCGATAATGGACGTTAATGTTGTTTACAGAGTTTCTCAATTTATAATCATGGCATTAATGTGGGAACTTTGTTTATATAAAGTGCATGTTTTATTTTTGCAAGCAGAATTGTGTGATACTGAACACTTATGCTGTTTAAAGATAGATTTTCTCAATTTATTATAAGTTTACTTGTATATAATTATTGCGTATACTTTTTACGTAATTAGCATATACAGAGATAACCCAGTCAGCTCTTTAATTTTATGTCATGTATAGAAAATGCATCAACGTAGGTGTTTGGCCAACAGTTGTAATGGTGCATTTCCCTATTTATGTTTAAGAGTACAGCTATAAAGCGCAACAATAACACCACAACTACACCACTGGTAGGCAACACTTCAACAGTTACTTTTTCGTAATGTAACATGAAACACACGCATCTAGTAACATTTACTGCAGGAGCTAAGGCAACTTTCATCCATCACAACACCTGCACGTAAGACATAGCCCCACCATTACTTGTTATTGCCTCTGGCTTAGTGCTTTCACAGACGTCTTGCACCTGACATGTATAATAATCATCTACTGGTCACCTTTTTGGCAACAAACACACCATTCTCGCAACACAAGATAACCGCGTAGATAGCGTGCAATCCCAGCCTTCACAGATGTGTTGCGACCGTTTTTTGCTATTTTATTTATTAAACATGCATTTTTTGTATAGGTTTATGCAAAGTTACCTGTTTTAACATAATCTAATTTAACCTGACCCAAGATGAAGGAAATAATATTTATAATTTTTCGAGAAGTGTTAAAAACTGACACTAAAAATCACATAGGAAAATTAAGTTTGGCAGCAGATACGCCCAGATCTTTAATGCTATGCAATGCGTATTAAACTGGAATTCCACCCTAAAATATATGTCTTCATGTATATAGACCAAGAGAATATTAGAATCCACGCCTGTATTAAAATAAAAATAAATTTGTCCCAAACGCTTCTTTTGATAATTGGAACCGTCTAAAAAATTAGAGACAGCTTAGAATTTCACTCTGGCCTCCGACTTGTCGTGGAGTATTCACCTCTCCATAACACACCCGCTGCTCTACTCTTCCAACCTAAAGCAATCGACAGAGGATTAGTCCGATATATTAGGCAATTCTCGGCGGTCCATTGAATTTTACAGCAGTTGCTATTCTCTTTTGTGAATATATACTGTGTGTGTACGCTTACATAGTACGATCGTGGGCCTGAGTTGTGCGTTCGTGGGCCTGAGTTGTGCGTTCGTGGGCTTGAGTTGTGCGCTTGTGGGTCTGAGTTGTGCGTTTGTGGGTCTGAGTTGGGCGTTCGTGGGCTTGAGTTGTGCGCTAGTGGGCCTGAGTTGTGCGTGTTAAGAGTGAGAATTCAGTTCAGTGGCCTGACTCTTATAACTGACCTTGTGGCTCCTATTACATATACTTCCACTACCACATATCCTCAAGTCCATGTGACTCATCCGGGTATTCAGCTTCCATTTACTATCCCCTCTCTTGGTCCCTCTCATGTCAACACGACTTTATCCACCCTCTCATCGATCTTAGGTATTCTGTACAATACACACACAACCCGCACATAGAACAGAGGAGCTTACGACGACGTTTCGGTCCGACTTGGACCATTTACAAAGTCACACTGCCTGTTCTGTGTGTTAGTGTGACTTTGTAAATGGTCCAAGTCGGACCAAAACGTCGTGGTAAGTTCCTCTCTTCTATGTGCGGGTTGTGTGTGTATTGTTCCAGTCACGGTATTGTGCCTTTTTTGTTATGTATTCTGTACAACTTAACTAAATCTCCCCAGGCTGTTCCAGTGAGGGGACAGTGCACTGATTCTAGACTTTCTTCATAGTAGCTCATTCAATTCAGACATTCAGCTAAATAAGCTGCAAACCTCTGGACTTTTTGGAGCTTCTCCACATACCTGGTCAGGTAAAGGATGGTACTCCATTATAACTGATGACTTACATTTGTTTTCGTCCGTGGGTATTTATTTGTTATTATTTGTTTTTTGTTACAGAAACATAACTATGATCGTGGGGTTTCCCCCCCCCCACAGACACATATATATCTTAAAGTTTCAAGTGATTATAACATATTTTACTTCCTCCTGGATCCTCCTTGTGAAGACATAATGTCTGATGTTAGTGCAGTGTCGTATTTTTCTCATTTAACATTGTGACGTCTTGATATCCCTGCTGATGCATGTGGATGCTTCCCTGTCCCAGAACAACGTCTATGAACTCAGTTTTGACGTTATAATAAACATGGACATCCAGGGAATGAGAACCAGATTGAGTAACGAGCACTTACCAGAGCATGGCTCAGAGCAACTCACAGAAGGCTGGTGCAGCGAGAGGTGGCACGTTGAGTCTGGAGAGATACGAGAGCTTTAATAGAGTGTAGTCAGTTTGCCAGGTGGGCTCTCCTTACCCACGTGTTCCACACAACTTGTGTTGAGAGGCAGACTTGAACTTCACAAGTTTTTCCTCTCAAACTTTTCATACATTTTTTTCGGCTTAGAGGGGGAATAACATTGTAGAATTTATTTTTGTATTAGCATGAGAAGAGATAACGAGGTGTAAAAAAAGTGAGAACATTTATGTCAATCATTGAAAACAATATATAAAAATGAAATTTAGTTGATTACTCCAGAGGGAATGGGAAACAAGGTACGAGTATATTTAATGAGAAGCGTATATTTTTGTTTAACCTGGTATATACCATGAGGTGTGTATCTCCAACATGATGAATATTTCTCTACTGCCGTGCAGTCATAACATGTGAACTACGTATGACAATCATAGTTATCGTATCACAATGCATGAGGCCTGAGAGCCGGTGGTAATTCCACTTCTTCGTTTATAGTGAGAGTACTTGGTTTTATTTGTCAATCGCAGAAAACTTAAACAAAAATAAATCTACATTACAGACGTGGACGTCGCCACAGTTTGTGGCTGTCATGTATTGCAAGTCCATCACATGTGTATGATTGATCGAGCACAGGTACACGTGTCAGAATAGGCTAGGTTGGGTAACTTTGCCCGGAAACATAGGTCATTCAACTCTGTCCCTTCAAAATTGGGCAGCTGTCAATGAATATCCAAAGTGTGGTGGATTTCAGGTTAGTTAAAACACTCAAGTCCTGATCACTGGTGATGGAGAAAACAATGGTAGTTGTGGAGTAATGTGCTCCTACGATATAATGAACTTTGTAACTTGCTACTTAGCTTATTGATGAATCCAAGAAGTCGCAGCCATCCCCAACTTCTTCACAGGGAAGACATCCATGGCCTCATTCTCCACTGGGCTGTATGGTAAAAAATTACACATGAGTATTATATATTGCCCCAAAGGAGCGTATGTCCATATTTCAGTCTTTAACTCCAGACTGATTTTACACTCACGTGTTTGGACTTAAAAGTCCACGCATAACCGCCGTCAATAGGTAAATTTTGATGCTCTTGAAATACAAGAACTGCGCTGTCCCCTGCCTGACAAGAACACAAAAACATACCTTGCTCGTGTAACTTTGAGCGATGATGTTGGCTCCACCATATACGGCGGAAATGCTGTCTTGATTGTAGAATGCCGCTGAAGAGTTACCGTCTTGTTTCGATGGAATTCACTTGCGATTGTCTCTACGTTTGTCTTGTTACAGTAATCAGGAGCTGCGCACACTTCTGAATATACCGCGATTTATTCACTAAACGTGCTGGAACAGAGTTCTTATCTTATTTCCCGACGTTAATGGAGATTAAATCGGAATAACGGACGCGTACGACTAATGTCTTTGTTGAGTTACGTCGCCTCGCGCCGTATGAGCCGTATGACCCCTCGTGTCGTATGACCTCCACGGAGCCAATATTCAATCTGATCGCCTCGTGGTGCCTCTTGCAGTCTCGTGGTGCCTCGTGGGGCTTGATCGCTGAGGTCAGCACAATTTCAACAATTGCTACATACTGCTACAAGTGGCAATTAAAATGTTTATGTTCCCTAAATTTCAATCACTGGAACACATGATTGTCATTTTCAAGTGTAGAAACTAATACAACAGTTTACTGTAATCTTCCTGTTACGGCAAAGAGTTACATTTATCTCAAATGTCTATTAAGTCACATACACTCGCTGCTACTTGGTCAGACCACGTGACACACTGTGGTCAGTACATCTGGAATGAGTTATTTTGTTTATGCACCCAGACTCGCCTCGTCTGGCCCCTTCCTAAGGGTGGAAAGGGTGAGGGCCCTTAACAAGGGTAGTAAGGGCGCATACCCCCTCCTTTGTAGAATTTTCTCCACAGTACTGACCTTCCACCTGTTTGCTGTTGTCTTTCAGCACAGTGTTGTGAGGCTGTGTATGGAGCAGTAAGATAGTTCCTGCACAAATTTAGGGAAGATGGTCAAGCACACTCATAGACATTGCCATTTACTTCGTACGCATCATTTATATATCCAATAAGGAATTTTCATTGAAAAATGGCTGCCAGAAAACATTGTAGCAATTTTGTATGGTCAGGGACTTTAAGGATGTAACAATAAATGTGTTGACTTCAGCTGTCTTTGAAGCACTTCAATATTTTCATTTTTGCATTGAAAATAAACATCAATGACAAACTTCTTGAATTTTCGAGTGACTCATCGACTAGAATTGAAAAATTACTCTATTAAAAGCCTTGCCAAGTTTCATATTTATACCACCGTCTGCAAGGTACGTACTGCTATTTACTTCAATAACTTGTCATGCTTTCATTAGGATCTTTTCTTTAATGTTTACGTGTTCCAAGACAATATCTCTGGCTGGTGGAGGCGGACGCAGCAGTTCCAGTTACGAATGATTGTTCCTTAATCAGTTATTTTTACGTGTGTGACATGACTTGGCATTGTTTAACACCGTAATGGCAATGATGATCTTGTAAAGTGGACAGCAGTATTTCGGTCTATATAGTATTGTAATATAGAAAACGTATATTGATTGGGAAGTTTTTCTTATCCACTCAATTATTTTTCTCGCAGTCGTGAGAATAACTCTGTGCTTCTTTAATGGTAAGGTCTTCGAATATTTTTATTTCCAGGTTCCATACATTTACATTCTGTTCAGTAGTTTGAGTGGTGTAGACGCTCTCAGAGTCCAATATTGATGCTACCTTCATAAGAAATTTAGTGTAGTCGGTGTCAGATACATATGAATGTCGGGAAAGAGTATTGGAGCGGGTGCCGTTTCCTTGGGTAAATGCATTTTTACGGTGAAGGTCTCGGGTTTTCAAGGTAAAGGTCTCAAGCTTTCACGGTGAAAGTCTCGGGTTTTCACAGTAAAGGTCTCATGCTTTTACGGTTAGGGCCTCAGGTTATATATTATTCTTTGTTTACCTCTGTCATTAGGTTAGAAAACTTTATATCCGTTTGACAATTTCAGCTTTTATTTTATTAATTTTAAATACTATTACACCATGATCATTTTGTATCTTACTACCCCATGACCACATATATTGAATTATTTGAAAAGTCTATGTATGCTACCTAGACATGTTTGTTGTCTTCCAGTACATCCCATACCATGTCAAAGTGGGCTATCAACTTCAAAGGACAAGAAGAGTTGTGCTTAACATCCATGGATCGTGTAAATGCCACGTTTCAATGGTTACGATAACTTCTTAGTATTTTGTTCAGTAAGTCTTATAAAGAGTCGTGTACATGCCATAGATCTATAGCTTTTGGAGGGAAGATTTTCTAACTGCAACCACTGCAAAGCGAACGTTTTTCAGCTGCGTTTTTGTTTTTGGCAAATGTTTAATGTGTTTAGACCCTTGTCTGATATATCAAGACTTCTGATATTTTAAGATTCCTGATATTTTAAAACTGATATTTTGGGATTGATGATATTTTAAGACTTCTGATATTTTGATATTTTAAAACTCCTTAAAATTTAAAATTTCTAAAATTTTAAACCGTAACATGCAATTTAAGACAATTTTTTTTTATTCTAGATTGCCATTTAAATTACTCTAATTAAATTATTTATTTTGCTCTTTAACTCGATATAATAAAATTGATAAAAAAATATCCAGATTTTCTGTGATTCGTTTAAAAGTTCTTTTCAATGCATCATTGATTAAAAAAAAAGAACTGAGGATTTTGAGATCGAATACAATACTACAAATTTCCAGATCAAAACCATATACACTATTAATATGTTTCATAAAAAAAACATAAGAGAAGCTTTTTTTCAATGCATAGAAATTTTGAAGTCAGTCCTGGGTATTTGAACTGGCAATGCTGACCATGTGATAAAGTGTAGCAGGACACACCACCCAGTGGGATTTACGTAGGCTTTTGTTATTGATGATATGGTATGTTTAGTTTCTTGCTGTGAGTCAACTTAGGCGTGGTTTACACACACGCGCGCGCGCGCGCACTATCCAGTCTGGGCGTAATTGCTATGGTCACCAGCCAGTGAGGGCGTGGTTTGAACAAACACCAGCCAGTGAGGGCGTGGTTTGAACAAACACCAGCCAGTGAGGGCGTGGTTTGAACAAACACCAGCCAGTGAGGGCGTGGTTTGAACAAACACCAGCCAGTGAGGGCGTGGTTTGAACAAACACCAGCCAGTCCGACCGTGATTCCTAAACAATTTGCTAATGTGAGGAGGGTTATTACAGACACCAGATAGAATGAGTGTGATTACTACAGACAGTAGGTAGGATGGGTTCGGTTATTACAGACAGTAAATAGAATGGGCTCGGTTATTACAGACAGTAGTCAGTGTAGACGTGATTACTACAGACACTAGTCAGTGTAGACACGTTTACTACAGACACTAGTCAGTGTAGACGCGGTTACTACAGACACTAGTCAGTGTAGACGCGTTTACTACAGACACTAGTCAGTGTAGACGCGGTTACTACAGACACTAGTCAGTGTAGACGCGTTTACTACAGACACTAGTCAGTGTAGACGTGGTTACTACAGACACTAGTCAGTGTAGACGCGTTTACTACAGACACTTGTCAGTGTAGACGCGTTTACTACAGACACTAGTCAGTGTAGACGCGGTTACTACAGACACTAGTCAGTGTAGACGCGTTTACTACAGACACTAGTCAGTGTAGACGTGGTTACTACAGACACTAGTCAGTGTAGACGCGGTTACTACAGACACTAGTCAGTGTAGACGCGTTTACTACAGACACTAGTCAGTGTAGACGCGGTTACTACAGACACTAGTCAGTGTAGACGCGTTTACTACAGACACTAGTCAGTGTAGACGTGGTTACTACAGACACTAGTCAGTGTAGACGCGTTTACTACAGACACTTGTCAGTGTAGACGCGGTTACTACAGACACTAGTCAGTGTAGACGCGGTTACTACAGACACTAGTCAGTGTAGACGCGTTTACTACAGACACTAGTCAGTGTAGACGTGGTTACTACAGACACTAGTCAGTGTAGACGCGTTTACTACAGACACTTGTCAGTGTAGACGCGTTTACTACAGACACTAGTCAGTGTAGACGTGGTTACTACAGACACTAGTCAGTGTAGACGCGTTTACTACAGACACTAGTCAGTGTAGACGTGGTTACTACAGACACTAGTCAGTGTAGACGCGTTTACTACAGACACTTGTCAGTGTAGACGCGGTTACTACAGACACTAGTCAGTGTAGACGCGGTTACTACAGACACTAGTCAGTGTAGACGCGGTTACTACAGACACTAGTCAGTGTAGACGCGGTTACTACAGACAACTATATGATTACAGATGTCAACAGCAACATATTACAGCTGTATGCTAGGGAGCTTGGAGGTGTCGGCATCATCATCGTAGTGCACATACTGCTCTAACATTGCAACATCATCATCGTAGTGCACATACTGCTCTAACATTGCAACATCATCATCGTAGTGCACATACTGCTCTAACATTGCAACATCATCATCGTAGTGCACATACTGCTCTAACATTGCAACATCATCATCGTAGTGCACATACTGCTCTAACATTGCAACATCATCATCGTAGTGCACATACTGCTCTAACATTGCAACATCATCATCGTAGTGCACATACTGCTCTAACATTGCAACATCATCATCGTAGTGCACATACTGCTCTAACATTGCAGCATCATCATCGTAGTGCACATACTGCTCTAACATTGCAACATCATCATCGTAGTGCACATACTGCTCTAACATTGCAACATCATAATCGTAGTGCACATACTGCTCTAACATTGCAACATCATCATCGTAGTGCACATACTGCTCTAACATTGCAACATCATAATCGTAGTGCACATACTGCTCTAACATTGCAACATCATCATCGTAGTGCACATACTGCTCTAACATTGCAACATCATCCTCGTAGTGCACATACTGCTCTAACATTGCAACATCATCATCGTAGTGCACATACTGCTCTAACATTGCAACATCATCATCGTAGTGCACATACTGCTCTAACATTGCAGCATCATCATCGTAGTGCACATACTGCTCTAACATTGCAACATCATCATCGTAGTGCACATACTGCTCTAACATTGCAACATCATCATCGTAGTGCACATACTGCTCTAACATTGCAACATCATCATCGTAAAGCAGAAGGATGGAGGGTAAGAGCACCGTCATGAATCTGCTGTCTTCGTGAGCATCTTTCTCTACACGTAACAGACGGGAAGACATTACTATACGTCTCAGAGTTGCAGAAGGACTCGTATCTGTGTTAGTTATCATCAAGGAACCTTGGTGAGGTTGAGTCCTGAACGTTTCATTATTAGAACCCTGAACAACTCATGCTGGGGTGATGGTGTTCCCTGCCTCTATACATGTTTGATATTATCATTCTTCTTCTTCTTCTTCTTCTTTTTATTATTATTATTATTATTATTATTATTATTATTATTATTATTATTATTATTATTAATATTATTATTATTATTATTATTATTATTATTATTATTATTATTATTATTATTATTTATTATTATTATTATTATTATATTATATAATAATTATGTAATAATATTAATTTAATAATATTATTATAATAATATTTTTATTATATTCATATGCAAGTGCCAAACCCATATGGGTTATACAGCGCCTGGGGAAAGGGAGATAGGTTTGATCTGAGGAAGGTAGCTCCAGTTCCTTGGATCAAGAACCCATGACTGGCTTGCAGTTAACCTACAGTGGGAAGCTTGCAGAGTCGTTCCTCTGAACATCTGTTATCACCATGAAATGTGAAGTTTTAAATAGTTCCACTGTTATTTTATTGCAATAAATTGTCTAATAAATTATCCAGTTAATGGGTGGCAAAGGTAATTAATTTTTATTGAGTGCATGATTGAATTTCAGACTGTTGAGCTGGAGTCAGTTTACTTACACTGTGTGGTGGCTTTACCCGCGCTGTCAGCGCTAGCTGTGTGGATGTTCATTGGCTGAGAGCGGTCATGCAGTCCAGCCACTCTCAGCGCTAGAATTGCGGATGTTCGTTGGCTGAGAACGGTCATGCAGTTCTCTGTGCTGGTGGGCAAGCTGTGTGTTGGCTGAGAGTTGTCCTCAGGTTTTCCAGGCATTCTCAGCGCTAGCGAGGTGTTGTACGGCAAGATTGATCTCCAGTTTACCTGTAGTCAATTCCTGGGGGTCATTACCCCCGTGGCCCCAACCCAAACCAAGCCTCCTGACTGGCCATCAGATCAATCAGGCTCTCGGTGCTGACCGCATGCTAGTCAACGTAGGAACTGCAGCTCGACTGATCAGAAACTAACCTGATTAACTTACCAAATTTCCTTTTGAAAACAGCTAGGGGGCTCTTGGAAATTTTCCTTATGTACTGAATGAAGGGGTTTTAAAGTCTTATTATGGAAGAAAGGGAAAAAAGGTATGTACAAGTCAAGCTTTTATTTGTCGATTACGTTTCTCTTATTGGTTGATGGGTTTGAAGCATATCGACTATACTAGGCTTATTAAGGCTGTATATCACCTGTTCACCACCAGTCAAGTATAATCTATTTTTTTTAAATGGGGATTAAAAAAACTCAGCATATATTGCAAGGAGAGACATGTACCTGACGGTGTATATATCCTGCGATGCGCACCGCTCCTAGTAGAGCGACGGTCTGGAGTTTTATGACTGATCGCGGGTTCTAACCCCACCCGTGGTATGGTTTGTTTGCAATCGTGTCATTACAATTTCGTGAGTCATAGTGACACCAAGTGTCCGAAGATTTGAAGGTAATGACACAATTTGCTGATACTAATATTCTCTTAAAATATCATAACCCTTGTGCAACGTACGAATGTTTGCTATGTACTAGCGAGGTCGTTGTTCGATTACCTGGTTGTCATCACAGCAGCAGAGCTGAGCTTGTGGTATTCCTTCTCAACCTGTTCTCAACCTGTTCTCAACTTGTTCTCAACTTGTTCTCAACCTTTGCGGGTTATTTGTGTATATAACCAGTTCTCATTTTAAAAAAGTAATTTTTTAACGTTTTGCCGAAACACATTTACCAAATGCCTCCAATTTGTCTAGAAATCATGTTTTCTCTAAAATTTAATTAAGGTTATATAATTATGTTAAAACATATGTTTAAACACAAATAAGGACACACCTGGCAACTATGTGGCAGAAGAAAAATAGTAATCGTTCAAATTTAAACGTTTAAACTCTAGCCTGTTTTGGTGCTAGAAAAAACTGCCTTTAGTACTAAGTCTGTCGTAAAGGTTACAGAAGCCGTCAGTGGTTGTAGAATACACTACATCCTCGTGTAAACAATTTATTCATTACATAGTTGTGAGAAAGTTTTTGCTTTCCTCTAGCTTTCAACGCGCTCTCAGTGCTAGAGGGGCGCCTGTCTTGGCTGAGAGCTGTTCTTAGGATTTTCACAGATTCTCAGAGCTTGTGTAGCGGCAGTTTTAGCTGATAGCTCTCCTAAAGCTTTCCACTCCCTGCTTTAATAAGGTGGTTGGGTTGTGGTTAGAGCTCTCCTTAAGCTTTCCACTCACTCTCTGCTTTAATAGGGTGGATGGGTGGTAGCTGAGAGCTCTCCTCCAGCTTTCCATGTGCTCTCAGCCTTGGCAAACTTGATCTTTTATTTTTATTTAAGTATGAGTCATCACGTGCCACCTACTTCCTTAAGGATGTGCTGCCTTACTTCAGGATGCGCTCACTCTTTACTTAACGATGTGCTCCCTCCTTAACGATGTGCTCCCTCCTTAACCATGTGCTCCCTTCCTGCCTGGCGTGGGCCAGTAGGTCTGCTGCCGTGTTCCTTCTTTCTTATGTTCTTCCCTAAGGACGTGCAGTAAAGATGAAAGTGAGGAAATGATTTGGGATTAACATTCAGCTGGCTTGAAGTGGCATTTGTATGGAAAGATAGAAGAGTTGGCCTGATGTGTACTTTATGACGCCATGATAACACCGGGAAGGTTTGTACATGGGAGTACATGGCAAAGACAGTAGAGGACTGAGCGGTCTACACCGAGTCCATCTGCTAAGGGGAACTATCAACTGCCTAGATTAAGAGATATCGTGTCTGTCGTCTGTTTAATCTATTGGGAATTAGAGATTATTTGAGTTCGCTGTCAGTAAATCTGTGTGTATTGAAATTAGTCGGGGACTGAACTTGGTGCAATGGTAGGTGTCCTGAGAAGTTTGGTACTGTAGAATAATATTGGTTCGATTTGTATAGGACCATCTAGGTTACTAGGTGTCCCATGGCTCAGTGTATGAGGCAACGCTCTTGCGTCATACACTGAGTGTCCGTGGTACAAAACCCGGCATGGATGGAAACGTTCACCTGGAGTTTACCTGGAGAGGGTTTCGGGGGTCAACACCCCCGCGGCTCGGTCTGAGACCAGGCCTCGTGGTGGATCAGGGTCTGATCAAACAGGCTGTTACTGCTGGCCACACACAAACTGACGTACGAACCACAGCCCGGTTGGTCAGGTGCTGACTTTAGGTGCCCGTCCAGTACCTTCTTGAAGACGTTGGGCCCGTTTTTTTTACACCTGCTGTCCCTGTTCACCTAGCAGTAAGTAGGTACCTGGGTGTTAACCGACTGTTGTGGGCCGCATCCTGGGGGACAGATTTAAGACCCCAATGGAAATAAAACAGACAGTCCTTGATGAGGCACTGACTTTCTTGGTTTATCCTGGGTGACTAACCCTCCGGCTTAAAAATCCGAAGAAATCATATCTTACTATGGATGGAAATTAATTGAAATGTTTTAGACAAAGACTCCTTCTTGATATTATGTAAGTGATTTGAGTACTAGAGGTAGAGATGGTGCTGTAGTGTGTACTAGAGATAGAGATGGTATTGTAATGTGTACTAGAGATAGAGATGGTATTGTAATGTGTACTAGAGGTAGAGATGGTGCTTTAATGTGTTTAGTATTTTGGATTAAGTCTGTGGATTTTGTATGCTGTAGGGTCTATGATAGAATTATGTGAAAATAGTTTGAGAATTAAGAACAATCTTAGATTTTCCTGGTTCTCAGATACTTCAGAGGAGGAGACTGGGAGATGAGATGCCTAGGTTCTATTATTTGCAATATTTATTGCCCCAGCCCTCCTGAGCCTGACCCATGGCCGGGCTCCGGGAGTAGAAAAATTCTCGGAGCTCATCAAAGGTATATCAAAGGTACTAGAAGTGATAATCCTCACGTTCCGCTAAATTCATGGTATTTTAGCCTCTAGGAAGAACTTATTTTCGTTCTAATGGCTAATTTCTCACGAGAACCAGTCAGAGGGGCAAGAGAGAGTCGAGGTTTTCATATTGGGGTTCAGCAGAAAGGGAGAGAGATGATTTGAAGACCAGCCTGACTATGGTCTGGAACGAGAGGATCGGTACGAGGGCCTCTTGGTGGAAGGAGCTGTGAGCTGCAGAGAGCTGTGTGTTGGTGTGGACGCTGAATACTCATCATACTGATAGACTAGGTCAAGGCCTCATTTGGGTCTGTTTGTCGGTTTTGTTAATACTGTAAGTATTTAGTCCAAACAGAAAGACAGTTTTTTAATTGTGCCGCGTGAGTGACTAGTTTATTGTGCACCCCATGCTAATTCTAAGAGCGGAGCGTAAAAACAGGACCAAAAACAAGACCACTTACAATGTGTCTTACCAAGACCACTTATAATGAATCTTACCAAGAGGTGTTGGAAGGAGTCCCCGCTTCATTTCAAGGTATTTGAGTGGAAATCACTTAAATATTCGTAAGTGACCATAAGATGTTTGAAACCCCTATGGAATATACACTTAAGTTCTACTATGGTCAGGTATTACTTAATACTTAAATGTTCTGGAGAAGTATTCGGTAGTAAAGATATTAGTGCTTTGAGAAGTGATTGACTAAGGAGTAAGTGTATTAAAGTGCATCTCTTGATAAATCTATAAGAAGCGGATGGTAGTAAGAAAGTGTGTTTAAGAGGATAGTGAGGGAAGGAAGCGCCGCCTTCACTGTTTTACGTTGTACACTTAAAGATGTTCTTCCTCCATCCATAAGCATGTGCTCCCTTCTTCTCCCTCATTCTTTAAAGACCCCATCTTGTTGGCATTCCAAGAATGCCAAAAAAGAATGACAGAATTATGCATATCACGCAAATTAAGTATGATAACCACGTGATCTCAGTATTTATTCCGTTTCTGTAGATCAGCAAGTCCAAAAACTGCTCAGAAAAAGGTAGCTTTGATATTTTCGAAGCAGCAGCAGTATTAATTAAGTTTTCTTCCTGTGTGAGAACTTGTAATTTCTCCATAAATTATCATGAACTTTAGTCATTTTACAAGTTACATATTCCAATGTACTTACTCTATCTTTATGCATCTTGAAAGACTAACTTTTCTAACAGTAGGCATTTTTTCACCTACTGTGAAGAGATAAAATATTTTTGGTAAGTTTTAAACTAAGAAGACCTGGTCATGGACCGGGCCGCGGGGGCGTTGACCCCCGGAGCACCCTCCAGGTATACTCCTCCAGGTTAGGATTAACAAAGGTCTAAAGTATTTAACGTCCTATAACACGTGAGTGTAACAAACACTTTATATGAAATTGGTCAACAGATCAGCAGTTCTCAACATAATTATTATGTACTGAGCATCTCAGAAAGTTTTAAGCAAATTCTTCTTTATTGCATTAATAACATAAACAATGATTATGTTATTAATGCCTAACTATAGTGGAATCTTAATTAGATGCGATCACAGTCTCTTTCCACATTCATGGAGAGCAGTGCATAGCACGTTTGTTTTGACACGCATGTGTAGCCTGTAAACTGTACCAGACATCTACCTGCACTTCAGAAACGCCAGGCAGGAAGTGTGTTGAAGTGGGACGTTGGTTCCTACGTTTCGGTCCTGGGACCTTGATCACTTCTAACATGTGTTAAAAGTGATCAAGGCCCCAGAACCGAAACGTTTTCTAATAAATATGTCCTAGTGTTTGCTCACGTGTCTTATCAAACCAATTTGAAGGTATCAATTACCAAGGTTTATACCATTAATTCCCACATATGATTAGGGCCTTTTCACCCATCCCCGTCCATTTAGGGAAGGTACCGCAGGTGATGGCACTATGGTCTGTCCCCAGACATAACCGGCTTGAGAGACAGTTTTTCATACATGTTTTGGTAAATGCTGCATAAGCTGGCAGAATCAAATCTAATGATCTCTCTAATTTTTGCGTGCACGCGTCTCGTCTATTCCATTGGCGGTACCAGCTCTATCATAAAGACAAGGAAACAAATCTTTTTTTTATTACAGGCCTGGTTGATTCTGCAATCGGCTTGTGGCTCGGGATTTCACATGCATGTGTGAGTTTACTGAATACTCTCCAAGTCTCCCAGGATTTTTTTCTCCTTTGCCTAGAAAAGGTGATTTTTGGTCTCATCTGTATAGAGCAAGGAATATGTGTCTCATATTTCGTTGGGATGCAATTCATCGTAGATTTCATTAGCAGAAAAAAATATATTTGAAGTTTTAACATGTCCCTAAGCCTGTCCAGAGTTCCTTAAACTTTATTTTTAATGTTAAACACTGTTTTTTGACATGTTCAGTGGATGTGTTGGCCTGAAAAAAAATATATAGGAATAGACATTATGTTCGTGTATATATTATAGTAGTTATCATGATATGTGTTGTTCTATATTATTGGTGGCCATCTTGGAAAATGATACCAGTCTGAATACATATTAACGTGATCTCGTTTTTATTTGAATGAGTCCGTCTTAAGTTACAATTGGTGAATATTCGGCACTTATACTATAAAGTTAAGACTTTTTTTTCCACCATGTTAAAAAGAAGAAAACTATATTATTTATATTCCAAAAGGAAGGAGTTATGTATGTGTATTACTATTATTCAGCGCATGTGGGGGGAGGGGATGGAAGGTATTCAGGCTTAATTCAGGGAACTGGAGCACAGATCCAATTCCCTACATCAAGAGCCCCTCACCAGCGTCGAGTAACCTCCCTTGAGGGGTATGTGTGTGTAGAGTACGTGAGAATACACACGCTTTGAGGTATGTTCCGCGCTGCCAGACGTTAGTTGTCTGTTTATCCTATTTCGTTATTGTTGGTTAGCTATACATAAATATTGGATAGTTTGCGTTATTATTATCATAGGGGAGCACTAAATCCGTTGGGATTATGCAGTGCCTGCGGGGGAGGGGGAATGGAAGGCATTCTGGCTTAAATCAGGGAATTGGAGCATAGATCCAATTCTCTAAATCGAGAGCCCCTCACCAGTATCAAGGAGCCTCATATAATTTTAAATATATGTTTTCATTTATGTTAATGTGAAAATTAATAATTTTGTACCAAGAGAACCTTAGGAAACTTACCTAACCTTATTATAACAAACGCAATTTAATTTAGCATAATCCAACTAAATAGATAAGCTTACAATAATTTAATAAACATACATAAACAAATACATTTTTTTCGTTAGGTTCAAAATGATTTTTTGCGAAATTATTGCATACTCAAATTTTCGCTTGCCTTATTCGGCTATTTAAGCCAAAATTGCAAGTTTTACCTATTCGGCACGACATACATACATACACACATACATACACATACGTACACACATACATACACATACGTACACACATACATATACATACGTACACACATACGTACACATACGCACACATACATATATATATATATATATTTATATTACATTATATATATATATATATATATATATATATATATATATATATATATATATATATATATATATATATATATATATATATATATATGTGTGTGTGTGTGTGTGTGTGTGTGTGTGTGTGTGTAAGGGGGTATTTGCGCGCATGCGTGTTGTTATTGTTCTTGTTCCTGTGCTTGCGGGAAGGAAGGAAGGAAGGAAGGAAGGTGGGTGGTGGTTGGACAAATATTTGCCATAAAAGGGAGGGGAAGCCTTGATGTTCGTGAAGGCAGCTTAATCCAAGGAAATGGAATTATCTTTTCCTTGGATCGAACCATATTACTTCCTATTTCTTAGGTGCTGTATGACGCTCTACGGGTGTAGCGTTTACATGTGAATATTATTAAACCACCGCCGCCATCACCACCATCACCACCACCACTACCACCACCACCCCTCTCCTTCTATTGCTGCAGCCGCCGCCGCCGACACCACCACCGCTGCTGTTACTACTATTACTAAGACTACTATGATTATTACTAAGACTATTATGACTATTACTAAAACTACTGTGCTATTGCTAATATTACTGCTGTTACTACTGCCTTTACTATTACTACTACTACGATTATTCCTACTGCTATTACTATTGCAACTGCTACTATTAATCCTGCTGCTGCTATTACTACTACTATCTCTACTGCTATTACTACTACTACTACTATTAACACGGCTACTATTAATCCTGCTATTCCTATTGCTACTATTAATCCTGCTATTCCTATTGCTACTATTAATCCTGCTACTGCTATTACTACTAATTTTGCTACTGCTATTAATCCTACTACTACTACTACCAACATTGCTACCACTGTTGCTACTGCTATTAATCCTGATAATATTACTACTGTTACTACCATTGCTACTGTTATTGCTACCACTGTTGCCACTGCTATTAATTCTGCAACTATTAATCATGCTACTATTAATCATGCTACTATTAATACTGCTACTACTATTACCACTGCTACTACTATTGCTACTGTTACCACCAATCACGAGTCAGAGGTCCCTCCAAAGTTATACATCATACCTAACGATAAAATTATACTTTCTTTGCTCCACCCAACAATTTATTCTAATTTATCACTTCAATATATTCTTATATGAGGCTTGCATAAGTTTCCATAAGAAAGCTGAGTGTAGGTTTTGTAAAGGTTGTGCAATTTTTTCCAACATTATACAATGTGAAGAATGGAATGAAGACTTCACTCCAGAAGGTTTGGGTTCGTAGCGTACAATGTGAAGAATGGAATGAAGACTTCACTCCAGAAGGTTTGGGTTCGTAGCGTACAATGTGAAGAATGGAATGAAGACTTCACTCCAGAAGGTTTGGGTTCGTAGCGTACAATGTGAAGAATGGAATGAAGACTTCACTCCAGAAGGTTTGGGTTCGTAGCGCATTCCAGACTACAGGAACCAAGCCATAGCTTGGTCGAGGGAGAATGAGAACCAAGCCAACTGAAAGGAGGCTCCTTGATGCTGGTGAGGGGCTCTTGATCTGTGCTAAAGTTTCCTGAATCGAGCCTGAATGCTTTCCAACCCCTCCGCCCCTACAGACGCTGTATAATCCCTATGGGTTTAGCACGTCGCAAAAGCGACAACGACTCTGTGAAGGTTAGACCCTTTAATGAGGGGTCAAACATTGTCAATGAAATGCTCGTGATCCAAAGATGTGGAGCTACCGTACCCTTATCGGATATAATTATCTCCCGTTCCTCATGTGCTGTATGACTCCTACGTCTTAACATTTCATTGAAAATATAATATTGTTGGTGCTGAAGATGATAAGATTTATTCTGGTGGCTGTGCAACACGATGACGGTATCCCTGACTGACGAAATCGTAATAACTCGAGTGCAAACAAACCACAGCCTGTGAGTTTAAAGGACTCTCTTGTACATGTATGGTATGCAATATTGATAAGTACGACACATGTGCAACAGGTAAGAAACCTAACTGTTGCACATGTCTTATCAAGATGTCGGTATTATATACCATTTTCATGTTGACATGGTATACTGTACAGACAAGATGACGAATTACACACATGTGCAACATCTGGGTATCTTTACTGTACACGTTTCGCCCTCCAGTGATTTTTCAATATAAATTCAAGGACATAATTGGAAGACAGAACTATATACAAAAGATGAGGTAATGAGTCCCTCAGTCTTGGAGTTGGTGAAGAGCACCGTAGTCTTGAGGAGCCACTGGAGGGCGAAACGTCTACAATAATGATAACCCAGATGTTGTGAATACTGATATGGTATACAATACTGACAGGTTGATAAGATGTTGTACATGTCTAATTCTTCATCAGGACTCTTGCCATGGGTTCAAAACTCCACCCGGTCCGTGATTTGAGGTATTCCTGTATTGCACGCGATAGGAATAGTGCAGAGTGCAGCTTAGGTTTCCAACGCAGTTAAATGTTCTCATTTAAGATATGAAGCAAATCAGTTTATAACATGGAAGTTAGTATCCCAATTTCGTCGATGATAATGGCAAATTAAGACACACAGCCCAAAACAAATTCGAGCCTTCCACTAAAAATCATAAGAACATAAAATGGAGAAACACTGCAGCAAATCTATTGGCCCATACTAGGCAAGTCCTTCTCAAACCCAAACCCACATAAAAAATATTTGCCCAACCCATTTTCGGTGCCATTCAAGGATTAAGCTTTGATAACCCTTAACTCGTGTTCAAGTCCCACTTAAATCCAACCCCTCTCACTCTAACCTAAATTTGAAGCTACCAAAAACACCAACTTTGAAGCCAAACTAAAGAAACTTACTCTGATTACAGAAAACGGTATAAAATACCGACGAATTGAAGATTAAGACACCCAACCGTTGCACATGTCTAAAATTCACCAGCTTGTTTAGTTCGAAACCGCTCAGAAGTTTTGTCAGGCTGTCAGCGTTGGAAATTGACAGTCGGATAAGATGCTAGACACTTGTGCAACATTTGGGAATCTTTATTACGGAAAGTTTCGCCAGCCAGGGAGCGTTTTCAGTCCAATGCAGAGAGGAACGGTGGAAGATGAGTAGTAGTAGTTTGAGGTAATAATCCATCAATCTGAAAATTGATGGATTGAACACACCTACTCCAAATTCAGTATAAAAATACTTTCAATTAAGATTACACCAGAGCTTAGTGTTTGACGTCGAGCAGAAGAGACATTCTCTAATTATAACACTGAAAACCAATTTATTTAAAATGAGCAATGTAGAAATTACATAGCTCAAAGTGAAAGTCAAGCTTTCTTATAAGAAAGCCCATCAATGAAAGTTTGAAAATTGTAATAAACGGAACTCTCCAGTAGTTGGTCTGAATCCAGCAATTCAGATATTTTTTTTAATTTTCAGTAAAATTTCATATATGCATATACACAGTTTAAACCTGTAAGGTATCATCCATCTTATGGAATGCGTCGATGTTGTTATTTTAAAACCGATCAGACAAAGCATTCTTTAGATATTATTAACTGAAAATCAGTATCACTGTTTATTTAATAATATTGGCAAAGTGAGATTCATGCATTACAATAACACGAATCTTGCTTTTTGGAAAACACACCAGGGCTGAAAATTTGAAGCCGATCAGAAGAGACGTTCTTAGCTATTTCACGGTTTCCAAAGATTTGTCTTTTTTTTAACTAATTTAGCATATTTGCCTGGAGTCTACCTGGAGGGTGCTCCGAGGGTCAACACCCCCCGCAGCCCACTAGTTGACCAGGCCTGGTGGATCAGGGCATGATCAACCAGGTTGTTACTGCTGGCCGCACGTAGTCCAACGTACGAGCCACAGGCCGGCTGATCAGGTACTGACTTTTAAAAGATCGATGCCAACAGCATTTGGTGTTCCCAGGCGATCACCCATCCAAGTACTAATCAAATCCAACGTTGCTTAGTTTCGCTGATCGGACGAGAAGCGGTGCGTTCAACATGGTATGTTCATTGACGACAAGTTTTTCCACACACAGTGAACAAACTATCCTGCCCATAAAATGCATCAGCTGTTAAATATGTAAACTATTCAGAAGATTGACTCAAATATATTTGACGGGAATGAAAACATCAGTTTCTTTTTTTTCATATAAATTAACAAATGGACATCTATACATTTAAATTTGTCATCTCTTCGAAGCAGGAGGCATATCTTTTGAACATTTGATGCTAAGCAGAAGAGGCTTTTTAAAGTTATCAGAAGCATTCCCGACATCTTTGAATGGACAAAACGCAGAGACCTTCCCTGGACGTCGATGGCCCTGTACCCTTACCGACATCACGAAGAGACTGCTGCCCATGCTGCTTCTCAGGAAAATAGGCTGTGACCGGTCGGCAGAAGGCTACTTCGCTCCACCCTGGGCATCTGACCCTGCAGTGGTGCACATAGCTGACCTGCCAGTTAGCAAGGCACTCTGCCCACATGACGCCCTCCAGCGGCATGCCATCGCCAGTATAGCCGTGGCCGAGAGTCCAGGGTGTGCAATCTACTACACCGATGATTTCACGGATCCAGAGGCTGATCGCACGGCAGCAGTGATGTTCCACGAAGGGCAGGCTTCTGGGTGGCGACTCCCCGACCATTGTACCATTCTGCAAGCAGAGCTTTACACCAGTCATTCACGTTTACTCCAAGTCAGCGATACAAGCACTCCAGCACAGCGAGCAAAGGAACGTGCTTCTGATCACTTCGATATGGAGTACTCTAGACACTCGACGAGCTAGGGCGGCGCGCCACTGTCGACTGCATTCCGAGCCGTCAGCACTGCAGGCAACGACGCAGCAGACGAGGCCGCCAAGACGGACACTTACGATATGCAGCAGCGTGCCACCGTCCACATCATCCTTCGACAGACAGTGCACCTTGCAGCCAGGGCCAGATCCATCAGCGCCAAGGTCTCGCCGTTGGAATGATTTGGCCACATGCCCGGAACCTCGTCTCCCCCAATTTATATGGGGACTAGGGAAGAATAAACCATACCACGGGTGCGGTTAGAACCCGCGATCAGAGAGTCTCAAAACTCCAGACCGATTGTTTGCAGTCGTGTCATTACGATTTCGTGAGTTACTAGGGACGAATATATGGCCATTCACCGACTATGACTTTGGTTCGTGACCTCGACGCATATCGTCGAGCAACGAAGACAGGAGTTGTGCACCCACTGGGAGTAGATGGTTGAGCTCCTACTTGTGCACTGGATGAAGAATTAGACACAAGTGCAATATCTGGGTATCTTCATTTGTAGATGTCTCGCCAACCAGTGGCTTTACCAATACAAGGACATAATGTGAAGAATTATATACAAGAGAGGTAATCAGTCCCTCAGCTTTGGAGTTGGTGAATATCACCGTATTCTTGAAGGAACTGAAGCACAGTCATGGAACTTGGCGTTTATATACGGCGACTCTGCTTCAGTTCCTCCACCAACTCCAAGGTTGAGGGAGGGACTGTTTACCTCATCTTTTGTATATAATTCTTCACATTATGTCCTTGTACTGATAAAGCCACTGTTTGGTGAAACGTCTACAAATAAAGATACCCAAATATTGCAAACGTGTCTAATTCTTCCTTTTGTTGGTATTGAATATCATTTATGTACTACTTGTGTACTAACTGCTGGACTATCCTGCCAAGACACCGCTACATAACTGCCTCCTCTCACAAACTGTCGGACATACTCGGGAGGACAAGGCAGCACACCTTGTGTTTTTGCAGTCAAGAACTTGAAGACGTTGTTGCCGATCATAGCCTGCCACCCACCGCCTCGATGGGGAGCCACTGCCGAGTCACCACATGGAGAAGACTCGGGCCAGGACTCATCCTGGCGAATTTACCTTCGGCCCACCCAGTGCCTTCTTCAGTCCAATGCAGAAAAATGTGGAATAAGAGGAAGAGTTTGAGGTAATCAGTCCCTCAGACTCCTCTTATTCCACCTTTTTCTGTATTGGACTGAAAAAGCCACTGTGTGGCGATAAGTTTCTAGAATAAAAATACCCAAATGTTGCAAACGTCTCACATTTATCAACATGTTGATTTTGTAAGCTATTTATTCACAAGCTGTACCCGTACCTTTGTAGCCACATTCCAGTGGGATTTAGCCCTCATGTATGTCGGTACCACTTTCCAGAGTCTTGGAGGTAGATCTTAGGTTCCATGTTCTCTGGGGTCACGTACCAGTGCTATGTAACAGTCTTAGGTTCCATGTTCTCTGGGGTCACATACCAGTGTTATGTAACAGTCTTAGGTTCCATGTTCTCTGGGGACACGTACCAGTGTTATGTAACAGTCTTAGGTTCCATATACAATCTAGAGATAGAAATGTGAAGAAATATATGAAAGTGTTACTCGTTCAGCTCTCCAGGGACCGAGGGGTCACTCGTTCAGTTCTCCAGGGACCGAGGGGTCACTCGTTCAGTTCTCCAGGGACCGAGGGGTCACTCGTTCAGTTCTCCAGGAACCGAGGGGTCACTCGTTCAGCTCTCCAGGGACCGAGGGGTTACTCGTTCAGCTCTCCAGGGACCGAGGGATTACTCGTTCAGCTCTCCAGGGACCGAGGGATTACTCGTTCAGCTCTCCAGGGACCGAGGGGTCACTCGTTCAGTTCTCCAGAGACAACTATGTTACTTTTTGGTTCTCTGGGACTGTTGATTTACTTGTTCATTTCTCTAGGGACTGCCAAGTTACTCGTTTGGTTTCCCAGAAACTGCTGTTTTACTCGTTTGCTTTTCGGGGTCTGTTTGGATTCACATTTAGTATTTCATTCCTAAATGTCAATGCCGTCAATTTCACAGCTAGAATACCTATAAAAAAAATCTTTTAAGAGAAGTAGGATATTTGAGGAAAATTAATTTAGTTATAGACGATCTTTCAATGCAAATCAATGTTTTGTTTTGTTTTAAATTTTGTCATTACGAGAGTTATAGCAACAAGTTTTGCATATGTTAGGTAAAAGGACACAAGTGCAACTAATTTGACATTTTATTATGGCAACGTTTCGCTCTCCAGGAGCAATATCAAGCGGCTTGATAAAGCTTCTGGAGAGCGAAACGTTGCCACAAAATGTCACATTAGTTGCACTTGTGTTCTTTTACCTAATATATTGTCGGTAGTGTACCAACATTAATACAACTTTTGCATAAGTCACCAAGTTAGGAGCGCAACATTCTCAAGACCTTTGCCAAGGTAATAATGTGGTATATTTTTATATTGCAGGTAAGCAGCACTGGCTTCACAAGTGAACCAAGCAGAGATGGTGAAACCTCTCGCCAGACTTCTGGCAGCCTGTTAGCACTTGGCAAGCATGCATGCAAGGTGACTAATGGCGTAAAGGTATAAATTTGTCAAGTTATGAAATATTAGCTTGTCTACTAAGAGGCTGAAAATATTTCTATTATTAAGAGATAATACAGCTATTTAAGTGCTTTAGTTTTATTTATGTATTTAACGAGTCACAGATGAGTTGTTGGTGTTTTCCTATTTAATCCAGAAAGTCAGACTCGATGTAACATCATACAGTGTGCAGTATAGATCTCTTATTGAGCTTGGCTCCAGTGATGATCGTCCGCTTGAGCCTGGCTATAGAATACGCTACGGTCACTTGATTAGGAATGGTTTGCAGAACTTGTAAAAGTTATCGTTTAATTAAAAAACATGTTGGTAATTTTATTATAATTAAAGGGCCTTATAAAGCCCTTGAACATTCATGAAACATTAACCTATCTCTTACTGTACCTATTACTTTTCTCTTTAGCATTTTTTAAAGGATGGATTTTAGGGTACGGATTTGGAACCATTCCCTCCAGTATTGTAGAGATGTAAAATGCATATCCAGCCTACCCTCTAAAAAACATATCTTGAAGAATTTTAGGTGTTTCCATTAATCAGAGTTTCACTAAACAGATGCAGATGATTTCAGTGTACTTTCTCCAAATTTGCATATTAATCAGCTATGTATGTTAAGACAGTGTGGCATATCAATCTTAAAAGTGCTCTTAACACTGGTCCAGAAAGGCTTGGTAAAGTTCATCTACCTTGGTAATATTCTAAATCTTGGGTTTGTGCTAGTCTCTAAGTGTATTGAAATATGCCTAGTAGGTCAGTTCCTCTGCCTCGTAAGGGATACGGGGGATACCTTTCTTATCGTGTAGCGACCTAAACACATCTGATTAGACGTCCAATGATATATGTGGTTTAATACCACTTTCTTACTGTAGCTATAAACCCATGGTTAAGCAACCTCTGGGTTGTCGTAGCTATACATTCCTATACAGTCCGTCACCCTTGAAGTAGACAAGAGGTGGTCAGTAGATCAGCCTCGATAAACGTCCAGTTCCTTGGTCTCTACCAGTGATCGGCAGCATGAATGTAATAATTGGAGCTATTATTATTACGGCATTTAAATATTGAAGCTCTTCAGAAGAGACGTTCAGGTTAATTCACAATGAACTAAGCACATTTTTTTAATATATAATTGGCAAATTGGCATCTATACATCCCCAAAACAGTACGGACCTTTATCTGCATAGAGCCAGCATTGAAAATATTTAAGCCAGTAATAAAAGGCATTTTTAAGTAATCGGACAGAAACCAATATCACGTTTTGGTCTATAGTGTCGAAAAATTGATAGCTGCATAGTTCAGTGACAGTTACGGCACACCAACGTTGAAAGTTTTATTCCAATCAAAAGAGGTATTTTTGAGTTACCACAGGGTAATCTTGGAAGAAGGAACATAAGAAAAGGACAAGAGCAGAAAATAGAGTTGATTCCAGAGTCGTCAATTGTAGGAGAAAGTGGCCGCTTCTGCCAAGAAGAAAAAGTGAGTTTATTCAGGTATACACAAATACAGTTACATAGATTATCATACATAGCAGCATATGTGTAGATAACCTAGGATAACCCAAAAAAAAGTCAGACAAATTGACTTATTTCCATTCTGACACTCTTTGGAGGCCTTTTTCAAATTGTTTTTTGTAACTGCCTCATGTCATTTTTTTATGTTTATATAGAAAAAAATATTTATGGGAAATTATGACTTTGGTAGAGTATGTGTTCACTTGCCTCCGTAAGTGTACCAATACCGAGAACTTTTTATTTGGACATCTTATAGATAAGACACTGATTGGGGGAGGGGGGGGGCACTGATGCTGGTGAAAGACTCTTGATCTAAGCATTTGAAGCTACTCTTCCCTTCCTCGGACCAAACCTGATTAACCCACGACTCCCTACCCATTTCCCAGGAGCTTTAACTTACTGGCTTAGCGCTTCCCCCATGACCATAAAATAAAGCAGAATATCGTGACTCAAAATCCTAATATCAGGATTGCAAACAAATCGCAGAACGGGTAGGGATCGAACCCATGACAAGTGAGTGTAAAAGTCACCGAGCCAACTGGCCGAGGGGTATGTACACTGGCCTGTTAGTTTTAAGACTCTCCTGTCACTCGTTCTGCGATTTGTATATCATCATCGTAATCTAAAACGTTGACAAATGTAGAGAGCAAAGTGTAGTGTAAGGTGTCTGCCGGTGCTAGACACCAGCAACATGCTCCTTCATCTTCTAAAAGGAAATCCCAGTCACCACTTACGGGAAGTCGAGAACCTAGGTATCCGGAAGCAGTTTGGGCACGAAAATCTACCAACTCAGCGATGCTACAAAGCTCACGGGATCAGAAATCGAATTAATATTTGAAAGTCAGATTCTAATAGGCAGGAAACAAGTTTATCGCAGTCGTAACCTGCTGTTGAGTTTCTGGACGACCGTTGCTTACTGCCTTGTAAATCATGCTGACGACCACATAATACAGTGGGACTCGTAAACTAGCCGAATGAACCAGCACCAATACACAGCAGTTTTACTGTAACGGGTAGAAAGTTTGACGAAAATATTAGTTATTCATGATTGGTGACTTTATCTAAGAATATAATCACTATTATCTCAGTGACAGTTGATGTGATACATTTAGAGACAGTTATGTGATACATTTAGAGACAGTTGTGTGATACATTTAGAGACAGTTGTGTGATACATTTAGAGACAGTTATGTGATACATTTAGAGACAGTTATGTGATACATTTAGAGACAGTTATGTGATACATTTAGAGACAGTTATGTGATACATTTAGAGACAGTTATATGATACATTTAGAGACGGTTATGAGATACATTTAGAGACAGTTATGTGATACATTTAGAGACAGTTATGTGATACATTTAGAGACAGTTATGTGATACATTTAGAGACAGTTATGTGATACATTTAGAGACAGTTATATGATACATTTAGAGACGGTTATGAGATACATTTAGAGACAGTTATGTGATACATTTAGAGACATGTGATACATTTAGAGACAGTTATGTGATACATTTAGAGACAGTTATGTGATACATTTAGAGACATGTGATACATCTAGAGACAGTTATGTGATACATTTAGATACGGTTATGTTATACATTTAGAGACAGTTATGTGATACATTTAGTGACAGTTATGTGCTACATTTAGAGAGAGTGAGTTCGTGTGATACGTTTAGAGAGAGTGAGTTCGAGTGATACGTTTAGAGAGAGTGAGTTCGTGTGATACGTTTAGAGAGAGTGAGTTCGTGTGATACGTTTAGGGAAACAGTTCGTGTGATACATTTAGGGAAAGAGTTCGAGTGATACATTTAGGGAAACAGTTCGTGTGATACATTTAGGGAAAGAGTTCGAGTGATACATTTAGGGAAACAGTTCGTGTGATACATTTAGGGAAACAGTTCGTGTGATACATTTAGGGAAACAGTTCGTGTGATACATTTAGGGAAACAGTTCGTGTGATACATTTAGGGAAACAGTTCGTGTGATACATTTAGGGAAACAGTTCGTGTGATACATTTAGGGAAACAGTTCGAGTGATACATTTAGGGAAACAGTTCGAGTGATACATTTAGGGAAACAGTTCGAGTGATACATTTAAGGAAACAGTTCGTATGATACATTTAGAGACAGTTTGTGTAATATATTTAGACAGTTCATGTGAGACATTTTAGTGATGCTTTCAGTTCTGTGTAAAATGTAAATATGTTACGTCAACATCTTCACTGACATCGTTGTTTAATACGAAGGTAAATAAATAAAAATGAAACTCAAACCTCCTCACTCATTCACTAGCTGCCTTCCACAAGTGCATGGTTATTACAAGCCAGCGCACCGTACCATCCCCACTCAAGGTAGTATAATGGTCAGAGAACACGGAGAGTATGTAAATAAGATGCACTGGTCTGGGGTGTTGCAGTTTTATAACTGTAGTGCAAGTGCGCCTCTGACAAGACAGTGATGGAGTGAGTGATGGGGAAAGTTTTTTTTTTCGGACCACCCTGCCCGATGAGTGGAACAGTCACCCCACCTCATGGCGGGGTGAGTACCACCACCCGGTAGAGGGAGCCTCCCCACTGACCACCCCGTAGAGGGAGTCTCCCCCCTGACCACCCCGTAGAGGGAGTCTCCCCAGACCACCCCGTAGAGGGAGTCTCCCCCCTGACCACCCTGTGGTTTGAGTCGCCCCATTGACCACCCCTTGGTGGGAGTCAATCCCCTGACCAGGTATTACAGCTTTGGTTTTAAGGTGGTAATGGTTAAGAGATGTGATTACGGAGGTAAACTCCGCACACAGTTCGCACAGAAGATATGTTACCGGCTCTGGTCGTGTGCACGTTGTCAGGCTGGAACAAGAGACTCGAGATCCTCTTGTTATCCTCTACTAATACAGCTCACCGAGGGGGTACACTGTTAAACTCTTCTGAATTATAGAAATAATAGTTTTGTTTTCATAAGGGTAAAGGAAAAATGCAGATGGCCTGGAATATTAAGAAATAACCCCGTCATGTAAGACCGAAGTTAAGTTATCAACAAGGGTCTGGGGAGATGTTTACACAGATGGAGCAAGAAATTTGTTGATTTTGAAACACTCGTATAAGCGATTTTAGGAAAAACTGGGAGGTATCACAGTTTATATATACCGAGATGTGCATATCTATATATATATATATATATGCACTGAGAGTTTACTCTAATATCTATTTTAAAGATGAACAGGAGACATGCAGTCTTAATGACTGTCCAGTGCAGCAGTAAATAAGTATTTAAGAAACTAAGACTAAGGAGAGGCACTGAGAGTGTAGCTGCTGTTATTGCATACTTAAGTGCCAGTACAGTACTTAAGTGCCAGTACAGTACTTAAGTGCCAGTACAGTACTTAAGTGCCAGTACAGTAGTGATGGACAAACAGTATGAGCGTAAAAAAGATCCCAAATACACAACACTTCCTGATCTTGCAGGTGTTTAGTGAATAAGTAATCATTGAATAAATAAAAAAAAATTCAGTGAATTTTAGTAAAGCCACAGAAGATGTGAATGTTGAACCAAAGCGAAAGAATATATATATATATATATATATATATATATATATATATATATATATATATATATATATATATATATATATATATATATCATATTTAAAGTTTGCTATTGTGAGGGGCCACGAGAAAAGAGAATAAATGATAGAGCATAGAAAGTGCAAGGTGGGGGAAATTGTTCAGTAGAGAGTGTATGATGTGAGGGCAGTGAACGTGTGCAACATTTGAATATTGTTTAATAAAGGGAAAATCTATCTTAGCAGAATCACTAATGTTAAACTAGACGGGGGAGAACAACGAGGGAAGAAATACTGAACGCAGCAAGTCAATATTTAAGTCTGTCGTTTGAGGGAAGTCGTGACGCAAACTGAAGAGGGTCTGAGGCCGAAATAGATCATTCCCATTCTATTTTATTATCCGTTCATATTGAATTTGCCTTCTTATACACAGGCACACTCGGGTTGTGTAACAATGAGCCAGTCTTCACATAAACCAGATCCAAGTCACGAGAATTGCCCTGACAACGCGACACTATTGTGTTTGGCAAAAGAAAAAAATATTCTGAGGCACTAATGGAGTGGAAAACGTACCTACTGAACGCTAACGGAATTAACCAGTGTCTGAGATCCAAGTCAGGAAAATTTCATGTTTCTTAACACGCAAAAATAATAAAAAGAAATGACGAACAGAAATCATCTTTTGACGAACAAAAATCATCTTTTGACGAACAAAAATCATCTTTTGACGAACAAAAATCATCTTTTGACGAACAAAAATCTTCTTTTGACGAACAAAAGTCATCTTTTGACGAACAAAAATCATCTTTTGACGAACAAAAATCATCTTTTGACGAACAAAAATCATCTTTTGGCGAACAAAAATCATCTTTTGACGAACAAAAATCAGCTTTTTACTAAATAAAATTAGGTACATTCGCAGTGTGTGGGTCTGACTTATTCTACTATCTTGCACTTAAATTGCGGCAACAAAAGATTGCTATATTTCCCTTTTATATTCCATCAGACGTTCCCCTCCTGGGGGAGGTGTCTTGATGCCGGTGAAGAGCTTTTGATGCAAGGAACTGGACTTGCCCTTCCCTTCCTTGGATCGAACTTGAATGCCTACTATTCTTGAAGCTCCACATGACAACTACGGGTTTAGCGCATCGCTCTGATTTAAAACAAAATAAATCCATTGCACATCATAGCTGTACACGTAAGGTAATTAAATTTGTCAAAATCTTAGCGGGAAGATTTCAGTAGGGAAATAAGAAAATCGTCAAGTATTCGACTATGGGTTCATCAGCTATGAGTTCTTCAAAGAATTCATTACCGCAGAACTTAAGTTATTACTCGGGGATTATCGTCTCTTGGGATAATCTGTGTCAAACACAGGATGAGAAATTTACGAGAAAATCATAATATTTAACTAGTGTATATGCATGTATGTATATATATGTATAAGGATGTATCATTTACCAAACTGCGGCAGGACAGGACTCGATCCTACGACACATTGTCCCGCCTCAAGAGACAACACAACATACCATATCACCTTACAACTGAGCCAGCGATCCTCGAAGATCACGCATCCAGCATCTAACCCTGCTGGATGCGTGATCTTTGAGGATCGCTGGCTCAGTGGTAAGGTGATATGGTATGTTGTGTTGTCTCTTGAGGCAGGACAATGTGTCGTAGGGTCGAGCCCTGGTCTGCCGCAGTTTGGTAAATGATTCAAAATTACTTGTTTCGTGATTTCATTGCTATAAGGATGTATGTATAGATGTATGTGTAGTATGTATGTATGTATAGATGTATATATATTTGTATGTATGTATAGATGCATGCGTATATATATGTATGAGGGAAAAAAAGTAGTGAGTGAAATTGCAGGAACAAAGGTGAGGAGGGAAGGGACAATCAATATATCTCGGAAGGAAAAGCCTCTAGCGACTGGAGTAGTGATGAACAAGGTTATTGCCCCATCTCTATTTAAATCTTTATCATTGTATCTCCTTGCACTCTTCTCCAGCCCTGTCTTTGTTCCCTCTATCATCAACTTTCCAAATCCTCACCTACTTCACTATGTTATGGCAAAGCATTCAGCTCACATACTGGGTGTCCGTGGTTCAATCCCAGTCATGGGTGAAAACGTTGGGCATGTTTCCCTACACCTGCTGCCTCTGTTCATCTAGCAGTAAGTAGGTACCTGGGTGTTAGTCGGCTATTGTAGGTGGCATCCTGGGAGGTAGTAGTGTATCTTAGATACGGCTGAGCTTTAAAATGAGCTGAGGTAGGATAACCTCTGTAAAATTAATAAGTAAAAAAACAACTCCCACACTACGAGCTTTCCTCATCTCTCCCGGTACAATTAGCAGATATATGTTGAAAGGTGTTGCCAGAGGAGCAAATTTACTGCGTAACTTAAGCAGCATATACGATGTTAATGAATATCTGGACATGTTTTTATATACGTATACGCAATGTAACTCAGGTCAGAACCTTAGCATATGCAGAACTTAAAATCAAGCATGATTAGATGCTTAAAAATCCTAAATATATGCAGTCAGGTTAGTCCCAGAAATGATGGGGTTCGTACTGTGAAGAAAGACTTAAGAAACTTAGAGAGGAGGACAATGATCACTTGATTACTACAGGCGAACCAAGGACTAATTGATAGGGAGGAAAGGAATTGTTGTTGCAGTCTCAGGGTAGAAAGTTGAAAAGCCAAGATAATAAAGTGTTGACGGCAAAGTAAATAGACTGCAAAACATATGATTGGGACAGTAATCAGTAAATTAACACCTAGTAACTACCATCACTGGCAGGATGTAACACCTCGGGCAGGTATAGACGTATGGGCAAGTCTCCTCGCACCTGTGGGCACAGTGCCTTGGTGCTACGAAGAATGGTTACTTTCTCAAAACCTTAGGCAAGTCATAAATAAAAGAAAATTATGAATGGACCATTTTTTTTTTTTAATTTAAATGACTTTTTGCATTAAATACAGAGCAAATATTGATCAACCATGAGGACCTACAATTATGTGTACAGTTTACATGTTGATGAATAAGAGGCATGTTTTACACCTGTTTATCTTTACTGACCAGACGTTTCGCCTGCGCAGGAGACTTTTGCCTTAAAAATAATACAGAGGCGGCTTGTATATTGGAGACAGTGGGAAGAGAGGAGAGGTTCTTTAGAGGTGTTCAGTCCCTCAAGTTTGAGAGAAGAGCTTACAAAAGACTGAAGCTGGGCTCCTAATTGTAACCCGAATTTGTGTCGCATCCTGGGGCGTGGCAATGTACTTCGACATGGATAAGATTTAAAATGATCTGAGGTAGGATAACCATGTCTGACCTGTAAATTCACCTTGGTAAAAAATATCAAGTGTTGTCTCAGAGTGGTGTGGGTAGAAACTGTAAGCTCACTGTGAACTTCTGCAACACACGCAACACATTCAGCTTGTGTTGCCTCAAGGCATGTACTTGCCCTGTTTATATTTACTTTGCTTTTATTATTTTCTTCTGGCTGTTTACACTAGTTCTCCGTCGTGTTTGTGGTAAACCCCCAAGTGGAGAATGTCAACAGCAACCATGGCTGGCGTGTTTGTCGAAACTTTTTTTGAGTTATTGTTGAGTTCTAATTAAAATGTATTAAAATTTACCTGTGCTTGTCTGAGATATTTTATCGCCAGCGATAAATTTTCACCTTAATCTGCTTCCTCATTGCATGATGTTAAGTTGCAGAAATATACGCATGGCAAAAAAAAACTTTGCAACGGAATACAAAAAAAGTACATTAAAATTAAAAACAGGAAGAGATGTACAAGATAAAATAGTGAAACTGTGACTGTAAGTAGTTATAAATGGTCCGAGATAGTCTCCCAGAGCACCGAACTTTTGAGTTTAACCTCCCGTGGACTTGATCAGGGGAAAAACGGTGTTCCTCTATGGCGAACTTTTGGGTTTTCACTCTATGCGCTTTATCCCAGATTATTTTAATTATCGGCGTGATGCACTTTTTTTGGATACATCTGATGCGTGCGACTTCACGGACGTCTTACGTCTGTATGATTAATTTTTATGGATACAATCGCAGGGTATTTTTTTCAAGGTTGTCGCATGCTTTTTTGGATTGTCCTAAGAAAAGGGATTTAACGATAAAGGGAGGTTTCCACCCCTGCCTCCACTGCTCGATCTCCTCCCGGCTCCCTCCCACCGTCCAGAGCGCTGGCTCCTGCAGAAGAGTATGGTGAAGGATGAGAGGGAGTTGGGGACATGAAGTATCCTCCCCTTCAAGAACCTGGCAACTTATAATTCCTTCTTGAAGGTTAATCTTGATCACATTAACTTCCTGGTGGGCTTAAAGTGGAGCTCAGAGGCTGACCCATGCATGGGACGTGCAACACCGCACCCACGATCACGCATCTATACACTTGCTTCACCTCTACACTTCAACTTCTCCAGCCTCCACCTTCTTCTCCCTCCAGCCTCCACTTTCACCCTCCAGCCTCCACTTTCACCCTCCAGCCTCCACCTTCACCCTCCAGCCTCCACCTTCACCCTCCAGCCTCCACCTTCACCCTCCAGCCTTCACCTTCTTCACCCTCCAGCCTTCACCTTCTTCACCCTCCAGCCTCCACCTTCACCCTCCAGCCTTCACCTTCTTCACCCTCCAGCCTTCACCTTCTTCACCCTCCAGCCTCCACCTTCACCCTCCAGCCTCCACCTTCACCCTCCAGCCTTCACCTTCTTCACCCTCCAGCCTTCACCTTCTTCACCCTCCAGCCTTCACCTTCTTCACCCTCCAGCCTTCACCTTCTTCACCCTCCAGCCTTCACCTTCTCCCTCCAGCCTCCACTTTCACCCTCCAGCCTCCACCTTCACCCTCCAGCCTCCACCTTCACCCTCCAGCCTCCACTTTCACCCTCCAGCCTCCACCTTCACCCTCCAGCCTCCACCTTCACCCTCCAGCCTCCACCTTCACCCTCCAGCCTCCACCTTCACCCTCCAGCCTCCACCTTCACCCTCCAGCCTCCACCTTCACCCTCCAGCCTTCACCTTCTTCACCCTCCAGCCTTCACCTTCTTCACCCTCCAGCCTTCACCTTCTTCACCCTCCAGCCTTCACCTATTTTCACCCTCCAACCTTCACCTTCTTCACCCTCCAACCTTCACCTTCTTCACCCTCCAGCCTTCACCTTCATCCTCCCACCCGAGGATGAGTTTCCAGGTAGTTATTTTATAACAGCTTTCGCTTGGTGAACAGATATCATAACTTACTTTTTAACACTTTGATTCTTATAGCTGACTCTCATAGTCAGAGGAGAGGGAGAGGGAGGGAGATAGTAGTAGCTTGTACCAGCACTGGACATGGCTGGTGCTTTTGACCGAGTGTGGCACCAGGACTCTTGGCAAAACTGCAAGCACTGGGAATTGCAGGTTCTACACTGTCTCCTTAGTAACAACCTTCAAGGTAGATCTCTAAGTGTACTTCTCAATGGGACAGAGTGAGCAAGACATCCTACTGGGGCAAGTGTTCCACAAGGAAGTGTGCTTGGCCCATTGTTTGGAATGTCTACTTCAGTGACCTTCATCATCTCATTCCAGAATCCCATGCATATGCAGACGACTGTACTCTGACACTTACTTATCCAAGAGAGAAAATGACAGCTGCTCTAAGCTACATCAATCACCAGCTAAAAGCTATATTAGCTTGGGGAAATCGATGGCAGGTAACATTTGCTCCTGAGAAAACAAATGATGGTCTCTAGGCACCATGATGGTAATGCCGGAGCAGTAGTAAGTATGAATGGGAGAGTGTTGGTTCCTGGGGACGAAGTTTATATCCTTGGAGTGAAATTTGACTCCAAACTGATCATGAAGAACTACGTTATAAATCTTACAAACAATGCAGCCAGGAAGTTTAAAGCACTTCGAGTATCTCTCATCTGCTCGACAGTAGAGGTTGCAAGATTCTGTACGAGGCACAAGTACGCTCACACCTTAAGTATGCTCCACTTTCTTGGATTGCCTGACCCCCATCAGGCAGTCCAAGAGCAAGACACCTCATCTCTCGCCTGGACCCAGCCTGCATAGAGATCCGTCATTTCAGCAGAGCCTTAAACACAAGAGGGATGTGGGTGGCCTTACTGTTATGTACAAGTCCAATATTGTAAAAGTAACACTTGGCTCCACTGCGATGACAGCGAAAAGCAAGCTTCTATACCACAAGACGGGCAGCAAGCAGCAACATCACTCTGTACCCTTCTCCAAAACATCACTTCATCTGAGATTATTTATTCCCAGGATGACTCGAGTCTGGAACATGTTCGTGCAACATAATGATATCAACGAAATAAAGTCAGTTGATCAAATGAAGTTGCTGGCCCACAGATGGCTCCAACTTCATTATGTTCCCTACTTGCATGTCTCATAATAAAAAGGCTTTAAATTAGCTGATGTAGGTAGCAGCTCTTAGCTTGTAAATAAAGTTAGGGAGAAGAAGAAAGAGAAGTGAGGGGAAGTGAAGCAAGTTTAGAGGCACTTATATAACTGTGTCGAGGAAGGTCTTCACCTGACTAACAGTCCTAATTACTTAATGTGTCAATCAAACATCTACGTCAAACTCCAGCTATCTCACGCTTGGTCCACTTAAGCGGACCCACCTTTTCGACCGGGATGTATGAAAATATACATAGGTGTATGCTTAAAATCACCGGGTAACACCAGTATGTGTAGACTTAGGTATACTGATTAATGTATCTTAATGTGGTTAGCAATAACACCAGACCCACAGCTTCCTCACCATACAAGTCGGTCAAAAATACCTGTGTGCTACCGAACTGCGTCCTATCTTAACACTGTTGATGACTGAGACACTTGTGCAACACTTTGGTTCCTTTATTGTGGAAAAGTTTCCACAATAAAGACACCCAAGTGTTGTACAAGTCTCAAATCATCAACGGTTAAGGTACTTCACTGACTTTAACCTGGGGAGCTGCACATGTTATGGTAATTCCTGGTATATCTATGAATGTAGACATTCCTTGATCTGGTGTCGGCAGAGGGATTTATACCACACCTGATTACTTGAGACACTGAGTTTGTGCTATAGAGTTTAAGATCCTGTAATTAATTTGGTGCAGGAATTATCTCGCGCTCTTTATGGTGCTCCGTGGCCTAGTGGCAAAAGCTCTCGCTTTATACGGTGAGGGTCAGGGTTCGATTCCCGGCGAAGGGGTGGAAACATTGGACGCGTTTCCTTACACCGGTTGTCTATGTTCACCCATCAGTAAAATGGGTACCTGGGTGTTAATCGACTGGTGTGGGTCGCATCCTGGCCGCATAACAAGCGGCTTTCTATATAGTAGTATGTCATTGATGTCAGCTAGGACTATCCCCTTGGCCGGCTGGCAGGGGATGTTAAGTGCGAGTGATAGGACTTCAGAATTCAAAAACCCCTGGCCTACTGGCATCTAAATGGCCACTTGAGGCCTACAGTGATGAGACGACGGCTGTATCTTGTGCTACTCACGCCTGTATTCCTAGTCAACTTAAACGACTGAACTACATTCTTAGGCTAGTTGCTGATGATAATAATAATAATAATAATAATAATTAGGCTAGTTGCTAAACTTGCTGGTAGGTTACAATTAACTTTGCGAATAAGGTCTCAGTTGGAGGCATAGCAACGCTACCTACCCCCTTGTGGTTGAAAACAGACAGTTACCAGGTACCTTCCCTTCATTTAGCCACTTGCAAATTCCCCCTATCTATTAGTTTGTCTAGAACGGGGAAACATTTGTTTTTCCTCTCACAGCGGCAGGTGCATTTCCCATGGTTATGAAGCCCCAGAACGGAAAGGGAGAACTTCTTCATACCTGGAATTTAAAGTTTCCTGTTGTACAGTTCAGCTGCTACTGAACAACAGGTGAATACCTGATTGAGAGTTAAATAAATCCTACACCGAACTCGTGTTATGAGAGAGAGGCTCGGTGTTCAGCGAACCTGTGGACAATGTCGTTCCCGGAAGTGTGTGGAGTCGACCCGTGATATCACAACGACTGAGGATGACGTACCATGTTACACTCCCATGGTGTATTGGGTGCTTTGCTAAGGAAGGGAGAGGGGAGAAATAGCTGCCGTCTTTATTTTACAAAATGATATAAGCTGAATAAAAGAGCACTTCCGGCAGGTTTGACCGTGAATTTGTTTACCTTTCGCCTTCTGCTGCTGTGGCGAGAACAAGTGCTCTTGTGTGCACTGCATGTGTGGCAAGTGCTCTTGCGTGCACTGCCTGTGTGGCAAGTGCTCTTGCGTACACTGCCTGTGTGGCAAGTGCTCTTGCGTGCACTGCCTGTGTGGCAAGTGCTCTTGCGTGCACTGCCTGTGTGGCAAGTGCTCTTGTGTGCACTGCCTGTGTGGCAAGGGCTCTTGCGTGCACTGCCTGTGTGGCAAGTGCTCTTGTGTGCACTGCCTGTGTGGCAAGTGCTCTTGCCTACACTGTGTGGCAAGTGCTCTTGCCTACACTGTGTGGCAAGTGCTCTTGCGTACACTGTATGGCAAGTGCTCTTGCGTGAACTGCCTGTGTGGCAAGTGCTCTTGCGTACACTGTGTGGCAAGTGTCTTGCGTGACACTGCCTTGTGGCAAGTGCTCTTGCGTACACTGCTTGTGGCAAGTGCTCTTGCGTGACACTGCCGTGTGGCAAGTGCTCTTGCGTGCACTGCCTTGTGGCAAGTGCTCTTGCGTGCACTGCCTGTGTGGCAAGTGCTCTTGCGTGCACTGCCTGTGTGGCAAGTGCTCTTGCGTGCACTGCCTGTGTGGCAAGTGCTCTTGCGTGCACTGCCTGTGTGGCAAGTGCTCTTTCGTGCACTGCCTGTGTGGCAAGTGCTCTTGCGTGCACTGCCTGTGGCAAGGGCTCTTGCGTGCACTGCCTGTGTGGCAAGTGCTCTTGCGTGCACTGCCTGTGTGGCAAGTGCCCTTGCGTGCACTGCCTGTGGCAAGGGCTCTTGCGTGCACTGCCTGTGTGTGACAAATGCTTTGTGTATTGTGCAGGAAGTGCTCTAATATAATCTGCCCCTGTGGCATCTCTTGTGTTCTCTGCCTGAGCGAGCTGAAGTTCAGTAGGTTTCAGTGTACAAAATTATTGATCCAAGAGAGAGTTTATATTTAATATTGTCATGTGACGCGATGGAGAGTCGTGAACTGCTGTGCACTCTGAGACGCCAGAGTGTAGTGTTTGTTGTTGCTTTAGCAACTTGGCCAAGTGAAAAAATATCGACTGTCGAACACGTTAACGAGTGTAATTTATTTTTAAAGATGAATAAGAGTGCTGTAAAAATATTTTAAATATTCATTTTTTTTTTTTTTTTGTACTTTTGCTTGTTAGTGTTTTGGACAGTTAGTTCCTGGATGTAACAAGTCTATTAAAGAAAAGCATGAACGTGAACTGTCAACAATCTTTCATCTTTTTATGGTTCTCTTGAGGAATTTAACCAGAAAATAATCATTAAACAAAGAATAGCAATCGTTCTGTATCCCTTTCCTAGTGGGGCAAATGACTTTCAAAACGGAGGAGACGAAGCAAGAGGAGGAGGAATGAAAGGAGGAGAAAACAGAGGAGAAACAAAAAAAAACTTTATATCGCTCAAAGTTTAAAAAAAAAAAGTTCCTGGACTTCAGAAGACAGAGTAATGGCTTACTATGACATTCGATGTATATCTCTGGGGCGTGAAGAAAGGTGTAGCAGAACATACGCACGGCCCGTCACCAGCTGCTGTGACATGCATCCCAGGGATGTACGGCAGGGTGTAAATAAAAGGTATTACCAGTTAATCCATATATCCCAGGGTGAAAACGCAAGATATTCCCAGCTGTTCTATACATCCCAGGGTGTAAACACAAGATATTCCCAGCTGTTCTATACATCCCAGGGTGAAAACGCAAGATATTCCCAGCTGTTCTATACATCCCAGGGTGTAAACAAAAGATATTCCCAGCTGTTCTATACATCCCAGGGTGTAAACACAAGATATTCCCAGCTGTTCTATACATCCCAGGGTGTAAACAAAAGATATTCCCAGCTGTTCTATACATCCCAGGGTGTAAACACAAGATATTCCCAGCTGTTCTATACATCCCAGGGTGTAATCACAAGATATTCCCCGCTGTTCTATACATCCCAGGTATAAACACAAAATATTCCCCGCTGTTCTATGCATCCCAGATGTGTATGCACAAGATATTCCCAGCTGTTCTATGCATCCCAGATGTGTATGCACAAGATATTCCCATCCATAAAGCCTACTATATAGCTGCAAGAAATAATACTAAAATGTTGGTGCTCGTCATTAAAAGTTCTTTCCTCTCCTTTTGGCCTCAGCTGAGCCAACGTGAGGCCAGAGAGGAGTGTCCTCCCCGCAGCCGCCCCCTCCTGAATGACTCGTAGTATTGGCGACTCAGAGGTGGCAGTTGCTTGGCCCCGGGGGACCTCCTTCCGACCCTCTGTTCGCCCACCAGAAATAGGAGAGTAACTTTCCTTGATCAAGGCTGATATTAAAGTGTTTGCTTGATACTCGCTTTTTTTTTTTTGTTCGCCTGGTTGTCGACCTTCAGCATGACAGTCACTGTTCCCTCGAGACTTATGATTCCTTTGCGAAATACCAAACCATCGTGCCATAGCTCATGAACCCAAGGTTGAATACTTGACGTCCTCGCCCTACTGAAGTCTCCCACCTCAGCCTGAGAGATTCATTATCTCGTGAATAAAATTCATACTATGAGAGGGATTGTGACGGATTGGGGGGGGACGGGATATAGCTAGCTTTAGTTCCCACAATGTAACTAACCTAAAATATGATAGCCGAACACTGTACCCGCAATACAACTTAGAAAGTTAGGAAGCAACACACTGTGGGTTTGTTCAATTGTGTTCAGTGAACTCACACTCAGATTGATCGCAGCTGAACACAACCTAAATGACCCTCGACAATGACCTACGACTCTCCCTGCCACACTCACAAAAGGCACTGACTGTATAACTCAACTGGGAATCAGGTGTTTAACATAATACTACAGCACCATACTCTCATACACCGTTTTTATGTCGTTCCCAGCGTCAGTGTCCGATGGTTCCATGCCATCGTAAGATACTTAAGTAAAGTTATTTTAATCTATATAAAATGTACATTTAACCACAATTAGGCGAAAATAATAAAAAAAATCAGGGACACCTGTTTTGTATGTGTAGGCGACTTTACGTGCCCGACGGCAAGAGCGGGTTCTTATTAGGTGACGGGTGATCGAGCTTCCACCACTCCCAGAGATGCTCATATATTTAGCTTCACAAATAAATATAATAAGCATGTTCCGTGAGGTTCATAGTTTGCATCGTTGATTTTGAATATCTTATCTATTGATTACGCGCCAGTAGCAACAGATTAGTTAAACAAGCGATCAGCAAGGAAGACTGGCTCCTGACCGGTCTTCCAGGGTAGGAAAAACTAAACCAGCCACAGGTATATATATCCCACTTTCCGTGTCTTTCCCCCCACTCTCCGTCCCTTTCCCCCCACTCTCCGTCCCTTTTCCTCCCCTCTCCGTCCCTTTTCCTCCCCTCTCCGTCCCTTTTCCTCCCCTCTCCGTCCCTTTTCCTCCACTCTCCGTCCCTTTTCCTCCCCTCTCCGTCCCTTTTCCTCCACTCTCCGTCCCTTTTCCTCCACTCTCCGTCCCTTTCCCTCCACTCTCCGTCCCTTTTCATCTCTTCTCAGCCACTTTGCTTCACTCAGAAGAACACAGTTCCCTCTTACGGTGCGTCGAATCTTACGAGCATAGAGAAGCCCCCGCAGTCTTGCTGGTGTGACTGATATTGCTGGTGCTGCTACTGCTGGTGGTGGTACTGGTGCTGCAGCTGGTGGTGGTGGTGCTGCCGGTGCTGCTGTTACTGCTGCTACCCTAACATCACCTCTATCTCACTTCCACCTGATGGTTATTACCTCCTTCAGTCTTCCTCAATCTTATCTCCATTCTGCCTTTATCATTATTTTCTCCTTTACGTCTTTTATGATGCTTCAGTCTGGAGAAGACACTTCGGCGACGTTTCGGCTCGTTCTCTGCCATCATCCAGTGACTTGATAAAAATTTAGGAAGAGCCGAAACGTCGCCTTAAGTGTCTTACCTATTAGTTAGTTTTGAACTGATGGAGACAGGTGAGAGACATCCTGAGATCACACTCGAACAACAAACTCTCATCTTAAACTTATAAAATAACCAAATTCAACCAGTGTCATACATAAACATCAGTAAATGTAATAATGCGTACAAGGCGAGAGTGCTCTGGCAGGCGAGGATAAAACAGGGAGCAATAAAGAAGACAGGAAAGGCATGGCAGTAAAACTCTGAAATAAGCATATTAAGTGTCACCGAGGTTTTCCTCGGGTCTGGAGTCACTACCGGTGAATCTCCAAGGCTAGTTCCTGGATGGGGGTGTTGGAATTGAGCGTTTTAGTGATGTTCGTTCGTTTATAATTGTTTGGTGATTATATATATATATATATATATATATATATATATATATATATATATATATATATATATATATATATATATATATATACGTATATGTGTGTGTGTGTGTACTCACCTAGTTGTGGTTGCAAGTCGAGACATAGCTCCTGGCCCCGCCTCTTCACTGGCCGCTACTGGGTCACTCTCCCTGCGCCATGAGCTTTATCATACCTCTTCTTAAAGCTATGAATGGATCCTGCCTCCACTACATCGCTTCCCAAACTATTCCACTTCCCGACCACTCTGTGACTGAAGAAATACTTCCTAACATCCCTGTGATTCATCTGAGTCTTCAACTTACAACTGTGTCCCCTTGTTGCTGTGTCCCATCTCTGGAACATTCTGTCTCTGTCCACCTTATCAATTCATGTCAGTATTTAATATGTCGTTATCATGTCCCCCCCTATCTCTCCTGTCCTCCAATGTCGTCAGGTCGATTTCCCTTAACCTCTCCTCATAGGACATACCCCTTAGCTCCGGGACTAGTCTTGTTGCAAACCTTTGCACTTTCTCTAGTTTCTTTACGTGCTTGGCTAGGTGTGGGTTCCAAACTGGTGCTGCATACTCCAATATGGGCCTAACGTATGCAACACTTGGGTATCTTTATTGAGGCAAGCGAATTCTTCGCTTGCCTAACCCTTGGCCACGACCTACTTCCACATTGGTCAAATGTGACACCTCCTACGACTGCTGCACCTCTCCTGCCTATGGTATATAAGCTACCTCTTCGCACATATGCTGTATTCTTTACAAGATTGATGGACTGACAACATCGTCTCAAGGATGAGGGACTGACTACCTCATACTCCTCCTGTTTTTCACGATTCTCCTTTGTATGGACTGATGAAGCCACTGTGTGGCGAAACGTTTCCTCAATAAAGATACCCAAGTGTTGCATATGTGTCTAATTTATCAACTCGTCGGTTCTCTGAACCATTCATTTACATGGGCCTAACGTACACAGTGTACAGGGTCCTGAACGATTCCTTATTAAGATGTCGGAATACTGTTCGTAGGTTTGCTAGGCGCCCGTATGCTGCAGCAGTTATTTGGTTGATGTATGTATGTATGTGCGTGTGCGTGTGCGTGCGTGCGTGCGCGCGCGTTTTTTTTTTTTTTTTTTTTTATGTAATATTTTTTATTATTACGAGGTCTGAGTGTCTTAAGATGTGAAATCGCTCTGGAAATATATCTTCTGCTGCTGCTGCTACTACTACAACTACTACTGACTATTACTATTAACTACTGGCTACTGCTATTAACTACTAACTACTACTATTAACTACTGACTACTACTACTACTGTCTACTATTTACTACTACTAGTACTGCTATTAATTAATGACTACTGGTATTAACTAGTGACTACGTCTACTGCTTTTAACTAGTGACTACGACTACTTCTTTTAACTAGTGACTACTACTACTGCTTTTAACTAGTGACTACTACTGCTGCTTTTAACTAGTGATTACTACTGCTTTTAACTAGTGACTACTACTGTTTTTAACTAGTGACTACTACTGCTATTAACTAGACTACTACCATTATTAACTACTATTTACTGTTATTAAGTACTAGCTACTTTTAACTATTAGCTATTTACTACTGGCTACTGTTATTACTACTAGTACCTACTGCTGGTTCTGCTGCCGCCGCCGAGGAGTTTGTTTCTAATGGGTTAAGTAGGAGAATACATTCCTGGTCACACCAATGGACCCGCATCATCCTTGGACCCGCATCATCCTTGGACCCGCATCATCCTTGGACCCGCATCATCCTTGGACCCGCATCAACCTTGGACCCGCATCATCCCTGGACCCTCATCATCCTTGTCAACCGCAAATTCGGAACTAACCCAGTCACTGCTTTCACTAGTTTAGAAGAGTATACAGAACACAAGTTAGATGTATCTTGGAATACGGAGAGGTGGTTGACAGGAAAATTAACCCGTAAGGTTTACATTCTTTTTAAGGGGAGTGCCTTGATATTAGTGAGGGGCTCATGATCGAAGGAAATGGAGCTACCTCTCACCTTGGCTCAAACCTGATTTCATAGCGCTTCCTATAATTACAATGCCAACGTAAATACTGATATGAATTAACAATGATGGATATTATCAGGGCGAGAGAGAATGCAACGGAAGTTTTTAAAACTTACAAAAGACATTACCGAGTTTTAGAATATTTGAATATTTTGAAAAGTATAGGAGATAAGTGGGGAAAAAATAAATAATTTCTGTTTAAAGTTTAAAACTAATACAAGTAGATCACTGCAAACAGGTAACGGCAAATAGATCACTGCAAACAGGTAACGGCAAATAGATCACTGCAAACAGGTAACGGCAAATAGATCACTGCAAACAGGTAACGGGCAGTAGATCACTACGAGCAAGTCACTACAAACTAAGGACCGTCCAATACTGAGTCATTGCACACGACCCACTCCAGCTGCAGAGATGTGCTAGAACAAAGGTTGGTGGGTACCTGGCAACACACTCCAATATCTTAGCCAAGAGTTTTGCTCTGCCAGAACACCTCAACACACTTTCATGCCTTTTAACACACAAGTGTACGCATGTGTCAATGTCCTGTTGAAGGCCGGGAAAAGATAGGTTAGCGACTGTACCCTGATATATGAAGACTTTATCTGGATTAAAAGCCTTAGATAAAACCTAGAAAGCCAAGACAAGGTGGCTTATTTCTTATATTCGTAGCTTCCCCCCCCCCAGGATGCTCCCCACAACTAATACGTAGGTGTGTACTACTAGGTGTACAGAGACAGCAAGTGTTGGGAGACTTTCCTATTAGTCTACCCTCTTCCCCTTCCTCAGGAGTAAACTCATCTCCTTATGGATGAGTCGATCGCCAGGAGACAACTTACGTAAACTGTCCACTTTTTACATTCTTAGATTTTCATCCGTCCAAATACAAGTTCTTACTCACGGGACCGTCACTGTTGGACACAATAAATGAACTGTGATCCTCCTGTGAGACTTGGAGGATTCTCGCCTCTGGATGATGGAGGTCAGGATGACTGGTGGTGTCTTACTGCGTCAACATGACTATCAACATGACTGGTGGTGTCTTACTGCGTCAACATGACTGGTGGTGTCTTACTGCGTCAACATGACTGGTGGTGTCTTACTGCGTCAACATGACTGATGGTGTCTTACTGCGTCAACATGACTGGTGGTGTCTTACTGCGTCAACATGACTGGTGGTGTCTTACTGCGTCAACATGACTGGTGGTGTCTTACTGCGTCAACATGACTGGTGGTGTCTTACTGCGTCAACATGACTGGTGGTGTCTTACTGCGTCAACATGACTGGTGGTGTCTTACTGCGTCAACATGACTGGTGGTGTCTTACTGCGTCAACATGACTGTCAACATGACTGGTGGTGTCAGGCAAAAAACTTGATTTAGTAAATCTACATACATATATATGTGTGCCGAATAGGTAAAATTGGTCAGTTAGCAAGAACTCATTTAAAATTACTGTAAGTCCTTTCAAAAATTTTCTCTTATATGTTTAAAGATATATTTTTTTTCATGTATGTTAATATAAAAATTAATAATATTGTACCAAAAGAACCTTAGAAAACTTACCTAACCTTATTATAACAAGTGCAATTTAATTTAGTCTAATCCAACTAAATATATTTTAGATAAGTTTACAATAATTTAATTATAAACATATTTTTTCCGTTAGGTTCAGAATTATTTTTGCGAAATTAATGCATTGTTAATGATTCAAAATCACTTCGTTTCGTGATTTCATTGATTATATATATATATATATATATATATATATATATATATATATATAAAACTTATACATTAGTGATTCGAATCCTCTTGCTGCTTTGGCCGCTCAAGGTGAGCGAAAACCCATGACTCTCTAACCCACAGGTTGCTTGGTTCTTGGTTCTTGTAGAATTGCGTGTTCCTGTGGGTTAGAGCGTCATGGGTTTTCGCTCACCATGAGGCGGGCCAAAGCAGCATGGGTTCGAATCCTTGGCTAGTCGCAGTGTTGTTATTGATTAATACCACTTTTTCGTGTGTCACAATAATGTATATATATTTAATATATATATATATATATATATATATATATATATATATATATATATATATATATATATATATATATATATATATATATATATATATAATTGCGTGTGTGTGTGTGTGTGTACACACGATGGGGTCCACCTCTAATGCAAATGGTGGGACCCATAGCCTCGGAGAAGTGGATCAAAAGGCTTCAAGGAAAAATATTTGGATTTCTTCCTGAAGCCATTAGTGAATATGACACTCCTAGGATTTACCTTCATGAAGGCACTGAATCTATCATCGGAAGATCACCAATGAGACTAAATAACTCTTTGAGTGCGGCCGGGAAGTATAGGTGTGCGCAAGGCAACGCAGGTGGTATTACCTGCGTTTCTGTCCTCGTTCATGGCTTCCAGTGAATTAGTTAAGGAGATAGTCACTGGACGCTTGAGACGTGCTGTAGTTCAGGACCCAAAGTTCATTAAAGCAGCTGAGCAGTGGGACAACCGGACAGCCTTGCAGACTCTTCAAGCAGACCAACTCCTCCCAGAGATGGGAAGCAGTCCTACTGAGACAAACCGATCGTGGAGAAAATCGCAAAAAAAAAAAAAAATGCCTCAGGAAAGGACAAAGCTCGTCCCTAATTCCGCCTTGGGCACTCTCCTCGACCCTCGAGCCATTCGGATTGACGTAGTTCTTTGCCTAGCCGCCCCCATACTCACCGAACACAGTTGCATTTGCGGCAGGGCGTCAACTAATCAATTTATGCTTCATGGCCTCGTCTGTCCTATTCGGAAGGGAAGTATGCCAGACATGAGGTCAGTGACATAAAGCGAAGTCTGGCTACAGCAGAAAAGGAATCTCAGGTACTGAGGAAGCCGAAAACGGCCAGATGGAGTCCCCTTGCTACCCTGGGAAGATAGTAAGCAGATTGCTTGGGACTACACCTGTGCGTCTATGTTGGCTGCCACCTACCTACAACAGAAGATCAACAAATACGGGGGGCTGCCACCTTGCAATAACTTCGTCCCAGTAGGGTCGGACACCCTAGGAGCATGGGGAAAGTGTGCTCAAAGATTCCTTATAGTTAGGTGAAAAACTAATCGTAGAAACCAAAAACCCTAGAGCGACCAGCCTCCTTTTTTCAGAGACTCAGTGTTGCAATCCGGAGCATTCTAGGTACACGGATGAAGTATATGAGATGTAGGTTCTGATATATTGTTTCCAAACGAAGTTCACAATCATAGCATATAGCGGTTGGTAGGAGAATAACATACTCAAAACAGCTCCGGGAAGAAACATGAGTCTTCTCTGAAGTTCGTTTTTTCCTTCCTTTCCCAGTAAGTTTTAGAGCTCCTCCCCATATGTTTATATATAAAATTTCGTGTCCAATTGGTAAAACTTGCTATTTTGGCTTAAATAGCAACGCTCTTTGTGCCGAATAAGGCAAGCGAAAATTTGTGTATGCAATAATTTCGTAAAAATCATCCTGAACCTAACAAAAAAAATATTACATCGTGTTTGTTTAATATTAAATTATTGTAAACTTATTTAAAATATATTTAGTTGGATTAGGCTAAATTAAATTGCGCTTGTTATAATAAGGTTAGATAAGTTTTCTAAGGTTCTTTTGGTACAAAATTATTAATTTTTACATTAACAGAAATTTAAAAAAATATACATATATCTTCAAACGCATAAGAGAAAATTTTAGAAGGGACTTAATTTTAAATGAGTTCTTGCGAACTGACCAGTTTTACCTATTCGGCACTACATACCAATTATATTTTCTGATTCCGATAATTTTGCAAAAAAAAATTAACATTATAATTATATTCACTATATAGGAAATGTTTATTTTTCAGTATGTTTTAAATAACCCAGAAAGGATAATTATTAATTTAATTTCTGAAATGCCATTGTTATTTCCAATTACTAAGCTCAGGCACCCCAGTGAGATTTAAAAAATTGAAAAAAAAAAAAATTGTATCTCTATATTAGTACGAGTATTTAGTAATCAGTTGAAGACATAATCAGAATTCAGATACATAAATGAAAGTCTGAATAATTTCCTTTTTATTATACATGAAATTAAAACATCCACCACTCTCATATTGTTTATATAAGACTTTGCTTTAATATAAACATTTTGGTAATTAAGAAGAGTATATCACTGTAATAAATGGTAATTCAAAGTCTTTAAATTATTGCTCAGAACTTCAACAACAACCTCTCTTCATTATTAAACTAAATTAATTGACACATTTCAATATTTTTTTTTTAAACTTTGAAGGAAAATATTGAAAAATAGAAAACATATAGTATTCTAATACCTGAAATTAATAGCTATAAAAGAAAATTCACATTTATGTTGAGAAACGTCAACATCTCCACGTTTTTGGAACTTAATGTGTTCCGCGAGAGGAACTGATGTTCCATACAATGTGAGAGAGAGAGAGAGAGAGAGAGAGAGAGAGAGAGAGAGAGAGAGAGAGAGAGAGAGAGAGAGAGAGAGAGAGAGAGAGAGAGAGAGAGAGAGAGAGAGAGAGAGAGAGGGGAGGAGGGGACTCTGATATTTACTGGCTAGGTTTGCCTAAGGTGGGAAGAGCTACCATATTTTCTTTCCATCACTCTAGTATATTTCCTTCTTTAGGCAATAACACCATTACCATTTATTTGTCTTATTTCTATTTTTTTCTGACTATTAAAAAGGTATAAAATACCGACAGGTTGTTAGGTAAGACACACTTGCAACAGTTAGGTATCTTGATTTCGAAACGTTTCTCCTACACAGTAGACTTCTTCAGTCGAGTACAGAAAAGTTGGCAGAAGCAGAAGAGATGTGAAGACGATGTCATCAGTCCATCACCCTTGAAGACGTAGTGTTGAGGTGGTCAGTCCCTCAACCTGGAAAAGATTATTTGGGTGTTTTATGTTCTGTAACAGTGTCTGAGTGAATATTAATATTCACATAGCTTTAAGAAAACGTATGATAAGGCTCTTGGAGAGGGGAGAGATTGAAATAGTAGCGATTAACCAAAATTCAGGACCAAGAGCTGTGCATCGACCCCTGCAACCACATGTAGGTGAGTACACCCATAACACACACACACACACACATACACGGAATCGTTCAGGACCCTGTACACTGTGTACGTTAGACCCATACTGGAGTATGCAGCATCAGTTTGGAACCCACACCTAGCCACGCACATAAAAAAACTAGAGAAAGTGCAAAGGTTTGTAACAAGACTAGTCCCGGAGCTAAGGGGTATATCCTACGAGGAGAGGTTAAGGGAAATCGACCAGACGACACTGGAGGACAGGAGAGACATGGGGGACATGATAACGACATATAAAATACTGAGAGGAATTGATAAGGTGGACAGAGACAGAATGTTCCAGAGATGGGACACAACAACAAGGGGACACAGTTGGAAGTTGAAGACTCAGATGAATCACAGGGATGTTAGGAAGTATTTCTTCAGTCACAGAGTGGTCAGGAAGTGGAATAGCTTGGGAAGTGATGTAGTGGAGGCAGGATCCATTCATAGCTTCAAGAAGAGGTATGATAAGGCTAATGGCGAAGGGAGAGTGACCCAGTAGCGGCCAGTGAAGAGGCGGGGCCAGGAGCTATGAATCGACCCCTGCAACCACAACTAGATGAGTACACACACTCTCCCTCTCTCTGATATTAACAGACAACACTGGCAGCAGTGGGCTCAAAGCACTGTCATGTCCTCCTCACCAGAGACACAGTGTAGTGCTTAATTAATTAAAGCTCTCGGCCACTACATGCATAAGTTTGAGTGTGATGGAATTATTTATACTCTCATAAGTAACATGCAGGGATACAGTCGGACATTACTCACTCATATACATAAGTACTTACATGTGGAATATTTTCGTCGATCTTCCTCCAGCATGCTGCTACTGCCCCTTCTTGAGAATGTAAGTTTAACACTTGAAATGTGGCCAAGTACTTTAGCAAACAATTCTGGCTGCAGTCTTCCCCGAGAACACATCATTTGTGACCCTCTTCCTCACCAGAGTGTGACTGTGTGATACGCGCTTTAGTGTTCTCTGCCACAAGATCCCTGTTAGTGTGATGGAAGTATCGATAAACTCACCAGCGGCCCAAACCTAGATTTACAGGCTAGGATTCAAGTCCTACACATAAGCCATTACATATAATAATCATTGTTAATACACTATCAGTGGTGTGTTATTTGAGCATCCTAGAAAACAATCTCCCGGGATGAGAACATAAGTGTTAGGCAAGACGAAATTATTCCCTCATGACCACACCTCAATAATTCTCGGGTTGACTTAGCATGCAACTTTTAGGGTATAATTGGCGCTATGTTTGGAGGAACCCTATATCTAATATTTCGAGTTTGCTGGGATGCTAGAGCCATGGGTTCTAGTTCCATACCTCTCTTATGATATAAAAGTACGTATATATATATATATATATATATATATATATATATATATATATATATATATATATATATATATATATAAACATATCGGCCGTTTCCCACCTAGGCAAGGTGACCCGAAAAACAAGAAACACTTTCATCACTCCATTACTGTCTTGCCAGAGGAATGTCTTCACTACAGTTACAAAAATGCAACATATCAACACCCGTCCTTTAGAGCTCAGGCACTGTACTTTTCACCTCCAGGACTCAAGTCCGGCTAACCACTTTCCCTGAATCCCTTCATAAATGTTACTTTGCTCACACTCCAACAGCATGCCAAGTCAAAAACTATTTGCCTCCACTCGCTTCTATTTAACACGCTCATGCACGCTTGCTGGAAGTATAAGCCCCTCGCACACAAAACCCCCTATACCCCCACCCTCCAACTTTTCCTAGGACGGCCCCTACCCCGCCTTCCTTCCACTACACATTTATACGCCCTCCAAGTCATTCTGTTATGTTCCATGCTTTCTAAATGTCCGAACCATCTCGTACATTGGCCTCAGACATAACATCTCCACTGCCTTCAACCTTCTCCTTGTTGCAACATTCACTACCCATTATTCACACCCACCACTATGTTCTCATACATTCCCCTCTTTGTTTCCATGGATAATGCTCTGTCTCCACAGACTCCTCAGTGCACCACTCACCTTTTCGCCCCTCATCAATTATATAGTTCGCCTCGTCTTTCATAGACCCATCTGCTGACAAGTCCACCCTCAAATATCTGAATACATTCTCTTCCTCCACACTTTCTCCAGTTTGATATAAAATCTTTCATTACCTAAACCTTTTATCCTCGTCACCTTGCTCTTTTCTTTGTTCTTCTTTTACATATTCTCCCAAACTCGTTCACCAACCTCTGCAACTTCTCTTCAGAATCTCCCAAAAGCACATTGTCATCAGCAAAAAGCAACTGTGACAACTCCCACTTTGTGTTAGAGGATTTATCTTTTAATCCCACCCCTCTTGCCAACACCCGAGTATTCACTTCTTTTACAACCCCATCTCTAAATATATATTGAACAGCCATGGTGACGCCACGCATCGGTCTAAATCCTACTGTTACTGGGAAATAATTTCCCTCTCTCCTATATATTCTGAGCCTCACTATCCTCGTATAAACTCTTACATGGTTTCAGTAACCTTCCACCTATTCCAAACCCTTGCAACAGCTGCCACATTGCTTCCCTATCCACTTTATCATACGCCTTTTCCAAATCCAAAAATGCAACAAAAACCTCTTTACGCTTATCGTCACTGTAAACACTTGCTCTTCCCACCCCCTACTCTTCCTAAAGCCTCCTTGTTGTTCTGTGATCCTGCTCTCCGTCTTTCTCTTAATTATTTAAATAATAACTGTCATTCACTTTATCAGGCATACTCAACAAGCTTATTTCCCTATAATTTTTACACTTTCTTTTGTCCCCTTTGCTCTTATATAAAGGAACTATGCATGCTCTCTGTCAATCCCTAGTTACATTTCCCTCACTCCAACCAAGGTAGGGTGACCCGAAAAAGAAGGAACACTTTATCCACTCACTCTATCACTATCTGGCCAGAGGCGTGCCGAGCATGGTAGATATGACTTGAGTGGAAGCAAATGGTTTTTGAGACTAGACGAACTTTTGGAGTGTGAGCAAGGTAATATTTATGAAGGGATTCAAGGAAAAAGGATAACCGGACTTTAGTCCTAGAGGTGAAAAGGACAGTCTGCACTCTGAAGGAGAGAGGATTTCCCATTACCATACCAAACGTTTGAGTGTAAAACTCTCCATTAAACACAAACTTTGCATCAACAATGCAAAGTTTAATAAGCTGAATGATAGTAGGTACTGACAATGGTAAATCGTAATTAACAATTTATTCAGATCTGAAACTTAATAAATTATCAACTGGAACTTTTGTAGAGAAAGAAGTAACATCAAAGCTAAAGATATATATTTAAATCAGTCACAGTGCCTAATTTTGAACATTAAATTTAATTTTTTTCCCAACCATTGGGCTCAACATATCCGCTAGTTATTTAGACAATTTATAGGAACCTGAACCTTTAGAGCTAATTATAGGTTTGGCTGGATTACCTGGTTTGTGTGTTTTACTACTCCATACATGTACGGTAAAGATGGATTGGTGGTCATTAATTGTTTAATTAATTCATCTTTGCTTTCAGCTTTTGTTTTATCATAGAACTATAAACCATCCCTTATATTAATTTTATCATTTGATGAATCAGAGGATTTATCAAATGATGTTCTATTTTTACAGTTTCTTGATAAAGTGAGAAAACGCTTGGAATTTCACTATTTTTTCATAGTGGTCTGAACATTTTATATATATATATATATATATATATATATATATATATATATATATATATATTATATATATATTTATATATATATATATATATATATATATATATATATATATATATATATATATATATATATATATATATATATATATATATATATATATATTATATATATTAATATATAATTATAATATATGTGCACACACACACATTCACACACACGCATAAACATTAATTGAGTTTTGTTGCAGATTTTTGTACCTTTCAATGGTATTCCTGAATCTGTCAACAAAGTTATAATTACTTAAGCGTCTCGTCTAGTGTATCGGCTTTTCTGAATAATTTTGACAAACCAAAATATTTAATAAGATTATTAATCTACTAAAATTTGCTCCAGAGTGGCAATAGTTATTCGTTCTTTGTTATTGTTGAAGTGGTCAGTGCGAGGGTTAAGATTAGGTCATCTCCCTGTCATCCTTGTTATTGTTAGTCTATTAGTCAGAAAAAAATCACATGACAGGTCTTAATCGAATGAAGACCTGCTCAATGGCTCCTTTAGAGCGTCGCAAAGATTTCATTGCGACTTTGATGTCATTCTTAGCTGTCTGGTATTTCGAAGGCTGGCACTGTATAAATACGCTGCAAGCACAGTTGGCAATATCAAGAGTTCTTTTTACGAAGACATGTATAGTGGTAAACAATGTCGGCTGCGATCAACGGAGGGAAAGTTCTGTGTGTATGCGCTGCTAAGACCAAAATCTCGAAGTTTATTTATTCAGACTGGATTGAATCCGGTGATGCTGGTGTCGTCATCACAAGACGTTCGGAGCAGACGTGTGCATTTGTAGGAAAGTGACCTGCTACTGCCCGTCTTTCCATCGACCAAACCAACTTGTATATAAAAAATTACCTTCGCCTGTTTCAGATGGCTTATCCTTTTTTCTCCAATATTTTAAAATATTCTCCAATCATCTTGCACCAATATCACAATATTTATTTACTTACTGTCTGTACTTGAAAAGTTCGTTTAGAGCGATCAAGAGGGACTTAATTTAAACGGATACAACCGAATTGATCTTCCTAGGGTGAATGAAGGCAGTTTACTGCATCGGCTGACGTTAATGGATAACAGCTTGCAACAGTTGCAGATGAGAACTACAGTAGAACACTGTACAAAGTACCAGTCACCAATGCATTAGAATATAAGCTCCATACCATCGATTCCTGATGCTGTATCAAAGTCTGATTTTTAGTGGCTTCTCACAGCGTTTTAGTGCTGATTTAATACACGTTCCAATGCAAATTTAAGCTGCCTGAGTTTCCTGAGTCTGCTAGAGGTGATAATGATATACAATACCCACAATTTGATAAGTAAGACACATGTTCAACAGTTAGGTATTTTTATTACGAAACGTTTCGGCTACACAGTAGACTTTTCAGTCGAGTACCGAAGAGACAGAAGAAGCAGTAAAGATGTCAAGATGAAGTAATCACTCCATCATTCTCGAAGACTTAATTTTGAGGTGGTCAGTCCCTCAGCCTGGAGAACAGTTATCCTCCATAGTCTGGAACAGTGGAAAGCTGAAGCAACAGAATGGAAACTTATATACTGTCAAAAGTGAAGCGGAGTTCATCTTGATGACACAATAGCCTGGGCCCACTAGTAGAAGTAAGAAGGTAATCATTGAGAGGCAGTGTAGCAAACCTACTAGGTAGGTCCCTCTCAAATACCTTTCTCACTAAAAGATACCGTTGTGTTGCAGTGTTTGACACTGCAACACTAAGATATCTTGCTACAGAAGACATTTTCGACACCTATTGCCTGACCACTAATTACGAGTGAAAAGGTTGGATTTGAGAGGGGTCTACCCAGTAGGTTTGATGCACTGCCTCTCAATGATTACCTTCTACTGGTGGGCCCCGCCTCTTCTGTCGTAAAGATTTTCTCCGCCTCACCTTCACGGTATATAAGTCTCCATTCTGTTGCTTCAGCTTCACATTGTTCCAGACTATGGAGCAGCGACTGACCATCTCAAAACTTTCTTCAAGGATAAGGGACTGATTGCATCGTCTTTGCATATCTCTACCGCTTTTATTGCCTTATCTGTATTCGACAGAAAAAAGACGACTAACTGATGTGTTGCGCATCTCTTACTTCTTGTCTGCTAGTGTAACACTGCCACAAGGTTCAATAAAGTTTTATCGAACTAGATTTACTCCCCCTTACTCTACTATCTCGCTTGTCTTGCACATATTTTAAAAGTCAGGACTCATTTTTTCTTTGCTGACAATCGTCAGAATCATCACGCCAAATGTTTTGGAGGACACGTTCAGGGTTCCATTGATGTACGCCACAAGCTTTGAATCCCGCAAGGGCAGAAGGTTTCCCCCTTATGTTTCATTTTCTGCATGAGCCGACTCAGAAGTCTAAGGATTATCCATTTTGGAAGCGAGATTATAGTTCTCTTTTCTGATCCCCCAACTTCCAGTCTGTTGGAACACTACCCCGCACTTCAGAGGACCATAAGCAACAGACAGCATCTAGGACAGCAGCATGTCTACGGAAGTTGGAAGGCAAAATACTATTTGAACATTATTCTCCTCTGCTAGTTTTACCACTTGGAAGGAGACAAGGTAGGATAGGTTATCACCAGTTAAAAAAATTGGATTTGTCCTGTGGTACTGTGTAGTTACAGAACTTGACCAAAACATTTTTGTAACCAGTTTGTGAACACGTCAGCATAATACCAGTCAGGTTTTGACGATTATAATAGGCCTCAAAGAGCTCTCCAAGCAACGATATTACTTTAATACGTTCCAATTTGTGAACAAAATTAGCTTCTAAACCTTGTCCAACAGCTGTGACAGCAAACATAAACGATGTTGACGACTTTGTAGATTGATGACTTAATTTCATAAGGGAGTTGACGTGCAGCTCTTCAGAAATCTGTGGGTTTTGAGGTACTAATACTGTGCCTCTTGCAGTCGTTGATATATAGGGGACTGGGGCTCAGTGATATACAGGAGGCTGGGGCTCAGTGATATACAGGAGGCTGGGGCTCAGTGATATACAGGAGACTGGGGCTCAGTGATATACAGGAGGCTGGGGCTCAGTGATATACAGGAAGCTGGGGCTCAGTGATATACAGGAGGCTGGGGCTCATTCATATACAGGAGGCTGAGGCTCATTGATATACAGGAGGCTGAGGCTCATTGATATACAGGAGGCTGGGGCTCATTGATATACAGGAGGCAGGGGCTCATTGATATACAGGAGGCTGGGGCTCATTGGTATACAGGAGGCTGGGGCTCATTGGTATACAGGAGGCTGGGGCTCATTGATATTCAGGGAGCTGGGGCTCAGTGATATACAGGGGGCTGGGGCTCAGTGATATACAGGGGGCTGGGGCTCAGTGATATACAGGGGGCTGAGACTCAGTTATATACTTGGGGTTGGGGCTCAGTGATATACAGGAGGCTGGGGCTCAGTGATTACAGGGGGCTGGGGCTCAGTGATTACAGGGGGATGGGGCTCAGTGATTACAGGGGGCTGGGGCTCAGTGATATAAAGGGGGCTGAGACTCAGTTATATACTTGGGGTTGAGGCTCAGTGATATACAGGAGGCTGGGGCTCAGTGATATACAGGGGGCTGGGGCTCAGTGATATACTGGGGACTAGGGCTCAGTGATATGCTGGGGGCTGGGGCTCAGTGATATACAGGGGGCTGAGGCTCAGTGATATACTTGGGGCTGGGTCTCAGTGATATACATAGGGTTGGGGTTCAGTGATATACAGGGGACTGGGGCTCAGTGATATACAGGGGCTGGGGCTCAGTGATATAGGGAAAACATCTCTCTGATAGTGCAGCGACAGGAAAAAGTGTTATTTCGTTTCTGACGGTTAACTTTGCGTAAATGGGAATCCATTAACGCCTAGCCTACGCAGCTGAGGCGAGTGGTACAGCCCTTCACTGATGGTCACAGGAAAAGGGAGGTGGGAAGGGTAAACAGGGAAGGGCCAGCGATCAGGAGGCAGCGATGGAGCAAGGGGTGCATATGAGGGAAGGGAGAAAGGGGTGGATAAGAGGGAAGGGAGCAAGGGGTGGATATGAGGGAAGGAAGCAAAGGGTGGATATGAGGGAAGGGAGCAAGGGGTGGATAAGAGGAAAGGAAGCAAGGGGTGGATAAGAGGAAATGAAGCAAGGGGTTGATAAGAGGGAAGGGATCAAGGGGTGGATAAGAGGGAAGGGAGCAAGGGGTGGATAAGAGGGAAGGGAACAAGGGGTAAGGAAGAAGGGAAGAGCATAAGAACATAAGATGTGTAACACTCAATATTATGTGGTACTAGATCCTTGTTAAGTGAGCACTAAAGCTAGACCTAAAAAAAATTCATATCCAGTACAAACATTACTTACCTTAAAATATTTTCGTCCTTAGCGTATAGTGAGTGATTAATATATTTATTGTAGGAAATCTTAAAAAAAAAATGGAAGAATGGGTATAACTGAAAACCGCTGGATTAGCGAAACACGCTAAAGTTGAGCGCTGTAAAGCGGGGCAGATCTCACACCACTGTTGCAAAGACAGTCAAATAAGAGACTGATTAAGGAACCTTAAACAGTGGAAATCTGACAGTTATTTCTACCACGATCTCTTAACATTTTCTGTTCGCACGGCAGAACTTTTCACTTATCTTTTATTTATATTTTTTTCCATTGTAATTTATAATTGATCATTTTTTACCCACAGAAGGCAACCTAACGTAACCCATTCAAGAAATTTTCTGCAAAGCGAATGTGAGAAATCCACATAGAGGTTTATGGAAGGTAAGAGGAGCATCGTGTTTTCTTGCCCTTGGAAATATTTCAGTGGCCAAGCTTCAAGAACCGATTTTTTTTTTCAGTGAAGATGTCCAAGGTGATGGCCTTTTTTTTCCTACTTTGGAAGGGTTTGTCTAGCATAGGCCAGTAGGCCTACTCTAGTGCTCCTCTATTCTTGAGGTGGTGATTAACACCATGTGAGACAGACTATAATAGGACGTTTATTAATGAAACGTTTTGCCCACCAGTGGATTTATAAATAAAATCAAATGGATTGATAAAGCCCCCTGGTGGACAAAACGCTTCGTTAATATATGATAGTGTAAACATGTTATCAGACTTTTATATGCATTTGAAAGTGGAAAAAAAAGGTTATGTTTCACTTTACAGCAGTTTTCACTTTGCAGCAGTAGCCCGGAAACTAACCTGTTGTATAAGCGGGGCCCTTGTGTATGTCACCTGTATGTCACCTGTATGATGTCACCGGGGCAAAGCTTACTCGATGGGAATATGATAATGGTAGACAATACCTAAAAGATGATAAGTATACTTACTCGATGATCACTTGCTCTAGTGTCTCGGTGATGCTACTAAAGTCTTCCCGTCAGACTGTGGTTATTGTTGCCATAAAGAAGACTTCCAAGCAATGGCGTCTGTGGAGATTACGTTCTGTGAATATGTTTGTTTTGAAGAAGTCAAATGTCTCTCCGTGTCCCCGTGAAGCAAGCAATGTGGATCTCCTGCTTTTATTTATTTGTGTCCCCTCACTTTATTCCCATTAATATACATATTGCTTGTTTTAGTAGTTCTTAATAGGACTGAAGAAGCCACTCGTGGAGAAACGTTTTCTCAGATGTGTAGGCGTAAGACACTTAAAAACATTATTAAAGGAATCCATTAATAAATGAGGTGTCTTCCCTTATCACCACAACCAGTGAGTGTGTCTTCCCGTATCACCACAAAATGGTGTGTCTTCTCCGTTCACCACAACTGATGCGTGGTGTAGTTTCCCTATCACCACAACCAGTGGGTGTGTCTTCTCCCTTATCACCACAACCAGTGCGTGTGTGTCTTCTCCCGTATCACCACAACCAGTGCGTGTGTGTCTTCTCCCGTATCACCACAACCAGTGCGTGTGTGTCTTCTCCCGTATCACCACAACCTTCAATAAATGTCTCAAACTGTGTCTACATACTATCACTATATCTGTTCTCTAGTGCTTAATTAAAGTGAAGGTGTACTGTGCGTTGGAAGAGGGAGAATTCATGACACTAGTATCCTGGAAGAGGGAGAATGATGGGCCATGACACTAGTAGCTGGAATGGAAAATGATGGTCTACCTAGTGGTTGGAAGAGGGAGAATGATCCATGACACTAGTAGGCTGGAAGAGGGAGAATGATGGGCCATGACACTAGTAGGCTGGATGAGGGAGAATGATGGGCCATAACACTAGTAGGCTGGAAGAGGGAGAATGATGGGCCATGACACTAGTAGGCTGGATGAGGGAGAATGATGGGCCATGACACTAGTAGGCTGGAAGAGGGAAAATGATGGGTCATAACACTAGTAGGTTGGAAGAGGGAGAATGATGGGCCATGACACTAGTAGGCTGGAAGAGGGAGAATGATGGGCCATGACACTAGTAGGCTGGAAGAGGGAGAATGATGGGCCATGACACTAGTAGGATGGAAGAGGGAGAATGATGGGCCATGACACTAGTAGGCTGGAAGAGGGAGAATGATGGGCCATGACACTAGTAGGCTGGAAGAGGGAGAATGATGGGCCATGACACTAGTAGGTTGGAAGAGGGAGAATGATGGGCCATGACACTAGTAGGCTGGAAGAGGGAGAATGATGGGCCATGACACTAGTAGGCTGGAAGAGGGAGAATGATGGGCCATGACACTAGTAGGCTGGAAGAGGGAGAATGATGGGTCATGACACACACTTCTCCTGTCTAGTACATCGTAGAATGGATTATTCTGCATTACATTCTGATACAGGAAGGAAGGGAATAAAGGAGAATAGGATGGGGTGAGGGGAGAGTGGGACGGATGTGGACATGTGATGAGCATAAGGGGGACGGGGAAAGAATGAGTGTGAGGTGAAGATTAAAGGGCAAGGGATTAGTATGAGGGGAGGAGCAAGAATTGAACATGGAAGAAGGGGGTGATTAAGGGAGGCTGGGAAAGAGACTGTCAGGAGAGGAAGGTGGCAAGGGGTGAGTATGAGGTGTAGACGCGAGGGATGAGTATGATGGGAGGGGCGAGTATGATGGGAAAGGGTAAGTATGAGAGAGAGGGGCAAGTATGATGGGGAGGGGTAAGTATGACAAGGAGGGGCGAGGAATGAGCAGAGGGATTGGCGAGGAATGAGCAGGGGAGTGGCGAGGAATGAGCAGGGGATTAGCGAGGAATGAGCAGGGGGCGAAGAATGAGCATCAGGGGAAGGGGAGAGGAATCAGCATCAGGGGAAGGGGCGAGGGTCAGCATTAGGGGAGAAGCAAGGAATGAGCATTAGGGTAGGGGCGAAGAATGAGCATTAGGGGAGGGGAGAAATGAGTATCAGGGGGAGGGGCGAGGAATGAGCATTAGGGGAAGGGGCGAGGATTGAGCATTAAGGGGAAGAGCGAAGAATTACCATTCGGGGGGAGGGAAAGGGTTGGTAGGAGGAAAGAAGCAAGGGATGTGTAAAAGGGGGAAAGGTCAGGAGTCTAGGGAGAGAGAGAGAGAGAGAGAGAGAGAGAGAGAGAGAGAGAGAGAGAGAGAGAGAGAGAGAGAGAGAAAGAGACTCAGACCCCTTCACATGGTGAGGGGTCTGGGTTCGATTCCCTGCGAGGGTTGAAACATTGGGCATGTTTACTTACACCGGTTATCTATGTTCCCCATCAGTAAAATGGGTACCTGGGTGTTAGTCGACTGGTGTGGGTCGCATCCTGGGAAAAGGACCTAATTTGCCCGAAATGCTCTGCATAACAAGGGACTTTCTATATAGTAGTATGTCATTGATGTCAGCTAGGACTGTATACCTTGTACATGTACTTGTAGTAAATAAAGATATTATTATATTAAATAGTGAAAGAGAGAGGAGCTGAGAGAGAGAGATGACATAGAGATGCTTACACGTGTGATGAGTCGTGAAGATATATCTGAGGTCGTGTGGGTCGTCACCATCAGCCTTTATTATTTTGTTCATCCATCAAACTGCAGCAGAAGAAACACACACACACACACACACACACACACACACACACACACACACACACCAGGAGCTGAGTCTCGACCCCTGCAACCACAATTAGGTGAGTACACACACACACGCACACGCACACACACACACACACACACACACACACACACCGGTGGCCTAGTGGGTAAAGCTCTTGCTTCACGCACGGAGGGGCCGGGTTCAATTCCCGGTGGGGCAGAAACATTTCGAAGTGTTTCCTTACATACACGTACACACACACATATATACAACAGGCCTAGTGTCTAATTGACATGTGCCTAGGACAAAATGGTAACTAACTAACACACACACACACACACACACACACACACACAAAACAGGCCTAGTGTCTAATCGACATGTGCCTAGGACAAAATGGTAATTAACATACACACACACGTACGCGAATAAAATGTGTGTTTAAAATTACGTATTTTTAGTGTCTCATTTGTTATAAATTACCGTAGAATTTTTCAAAAATTTCAATTGATTTTTTACATCTGATTTCGTGCCAGTTATCTAAAACTTTTTTTTTGTAAAAAAAAAAATATCTAATTGGGGGGGAAATAGGTGGGAGGAGGAGGAGGAGAATAATGTTTTGTCCGTCAGGGAATATAATAAAATATTGCAGGCAGGGTCTTGGACAGCTGGTTGTCTGCTCAGTGATGAAGCAGCCGCTGGAGTATCTATGCTGGGTCCTGGTGATTAAGCCAGCAATAACTGGCTTAACGATGCCATATATCGTGGTTAAGCATCTGGTGGCTTACTGGAGCTAGGTTTAATAACCCATATAAAAAAAACGTATGGTTTGTCATGTCCCTGGTTTATATTGTTTGAATCATGGGGGAGCGCTAAACCCGTAGGATTATACAGCGCATGTGGGTGGGGGTGATGGAAGGTATTCAGGCTTAATTCATGGAACCGGAGCACAGTCCCAATTCCCTAGATCAAGAGCCGATGACCAGCGTCACGGAACCTCCCTTGAGGGGACTCGTGTCCCTGGAAATTCAGTCTCTTGTCTAAATTGTTCCTTTCGTAGTGTAAAACTTTGAGCTTTTGATCGTCCTAATTTATATGTATTTATATTTACTCTTTTAACTTTCCAGCGAGGATATTTATTGTGCTTTTAGCTTTTTTCAAGACTCGTATTATAAAATTTCGGAATCCATTTGTATCGCAAGTCGAAAATTCTTTTACTGGCAAAAGAACGACAATACCGATAAACTGTGGAATAACAATTAAGTGCAATACTTCGGAAATTTAATTAGGAGAGATTTTACCCACTGGAAATTTTTCAGTCCAATCCAGAGAACGGAAAAAAATAACAGAGCTCACTAAACCTTTTATTCTACCTTATTCTTTCTCAAGTCACTCGGGAACTGCGACTGATGACTGTATACTCGCCACTACCACTGATAGTGGCGAGGATGTCATCCTCAGTACGACGGAATGCAATTCCAAGTTCCACAACCTACCAGAAGACAGCAACACACTTGAATCAGTGGCTGAACAGCAGTGGCAAGCGGCCACTATAAACTTCCCCAGCCAACCCGGTATTATACTCCAGAGAATTGCGAAAGGTAAAGCTCCTTCCCAATAACCCGTGACCTGCCAGACTTTATGGGTTACCCAAAACCCGTAGCACAAATATTCCTCTCAGACCGATCACTTAAGGAAGGTCGTGTTCCACACACATTCGCCGGGTTACTTGCAAAACGTCTCTCCAGGCTGCTGGGGACCATCAGCCAGTGTCATCTGTAACATTTAGGTTCTCTCGTTAATCGCATCAAGGATGTCAACATCATGAAAAAGAAAGAAGCGAGATGTGACCAAGCACACAGGCAGTCGTACAACTAGGTAATAAAATCAACGATAACTTACCTCTTCCCATGAATGATTGTGTCCATGTGCTTGTTTCCGTTGTCCATGTGATTGTTTCCGGTGTCCATGTGTTTGTTTCCGGTGTCCATGTACTTGTTTCCGGTGTCCATGTGATTGTTTCCGGTGTCCATGTGTTTGTTTCCGGTGTCCATGTGCTTGTTTCCGGTATCCATGTGTTTGTTTCCGGTGTCCATGTGCTTGTTTCCGGTGTCCATGTGCTTGTTTCCGGTGGCCATGTGCTTGTTTCCGGTGTCCATGTGCTTGTTTCCGGTGTCCATGTGCTTGTTTCCGGTGTCCATGTGCTTGTTTCCGGTGTCTATGTGCTTGTTTCTGGTGTCTATGTGCTTGTTTCCGGTGTCCATGTGTTTTTTTTCCGGGGTCCATGTGCTTGTTTCCGGTGTTCAAGTGCTTGTTTCCGGTGTTCATGTGCTTGTTTCCGGTGTCTATGTGCTTGTTTCCGGTGTCTATGTGCTTGTTTCCGGTGTCCATGTGCTTGTTTCCGGTGTCCATGTGCTTGTTTCCGGTGTTCATGTGCTTGTTTCCGGTGTTCATGTGCTTGTATGCTTCAGTGCGTGAGCTTTCTCCCACCTGTGTGTGTGCTTATGATTGTTCCTGAGTTTTCCTCTAGCTATGTGTGCGTTCGTATTCATTAGTGCTGGAGTTTTCCCCTTGTGTGTATTCGTGTGCTTAAATATGTTTCGTTTCCGCAGTACTCTGTTACGAACTTTAAGGTTTACAATAAAATAATTATAAGTAAGAAAATTTAACTTAAAAAAAAATGAAGATTATCACTACATTTACGTGAAGCATTAAACCCTTGTGGGTCATTCAGGGCAAGGTCTGGTGAATCGCTTAACAGCCTATCCCAACAGTGAAAGATGTACAAAGCAAGCGTCGTCTGTGGGAACGAACACGACGCAGACCGCATGTCTGTTCGTTCCCACAGACGAACAGACAGGCGGTGTTGACCCAGCAACGGACACATCAAGGGAGATGTTACCCAGAGACGGACACATCAAGGGAGATGTTACCCAGAGACGGACACATCAAGGAGATGTTCCCCAGAGACGGACACATCAAGGGAGATGTTACCCAGAGACGGACACATCAAGGAGATGTTACCCAGAGACGGACACATCAAGGAGATGTTACCCAGAGACGGACACATCAAGGAGATGTTACCCAGAGACGGACACATCAAGGAGATGTTACCCAGAGACGGACACATCAAGGGAGATGTTACCCAGAGACGGACACATCAAGGGAGATGTTACCCAGAGACGGACACATCAAGGGAGATGTTACCCAGAGACGGACACATCAAGGGAGATGTTACCCAGAGACGGACACATCAAGGGAGATGTTACCCAGAGACGGACACATCAAGGGAGATGTTACCCAGAGACGGACACATCAAGGGAGATGTTACCCAGAGACGGACATTTAAAAGCTATCATGAATAAATCATTATACAGTTTAGACACATTTTCTCCTGTGTGACTGATCAGTGTTTATATAGTCAATGCGAACGGTAATATTCTGACGCTTACGCTGTCCTGGGAGTTTGTGTTATGTTTGTGTGATTGACTGGTGCTGTAATAAGTGTTGTAGTAATGTGGATAGTGTTCGTAGTGTTGTTGCTGGTGGTGTGTATTTTGTAGTGGGTGTAGTATACTGCCGATGTGGGATGTAGTTATGTTGGAAATTAAGGATATGTTCAGTGAAGGCATTCACTTTGTTGTCAACATCACCTTGGAGAAGAGCATAAAAATCAGAGGAGGCGAGCTCAAAGCAAAGGGTCAGCCAGATTGTGTGTAAATTCTTCACCTCGTTCTTTTAGTCTTCAGGTGTCGTAAAAACAGCCTTGTGGTCAGATTCAACATAGCCAAAGGGTTGGCAAGTGACTTTGCCTTCAGACAGATCACTCGTTACTGGGTCAAGGGAGGAGCCAGATGTGATTAGGGAAGTCAAAAGTTTTTCAAGTCAAACACTGCAAGGTGTGAAGGTATAACTGTCCTTTCTGACCCTCAAAGGGTATTTGAAAGGACACTTCCTCCTCATGAAAAGAACATATAGAACTATATATTATAACAGTAAAAAATAATTTTATTGAAAGAATGCAAAAATATAACATAAATGTAAGGCAATCAAACATGAAACTTTCTTAACTGAAGCAAATAATGAAAAGTAAAATACATAAATAATCACGTGCTAATATATAAAAGTAACGGAGAGATGATGTTCCGATGTGCAGATGGACGTTGCACATAGCTGTCAAGATTGACCATGTTGAGCAAGAAGCCTGTGCAAGACGAGGTAGTCGCTGGTCGAGGCAACTCTTTTATGAAGTTCACCACGACACTGAGAGCACAGACGCCAGTAGTTTTTTCACCGATGATAAACGCTAGCTTTGTGTACTCTATGATGGAGGTTGCTGAAGGTCTTTGAAGACTGATGGTCAATCAGAAAGTGTGATACAGCACACTGCTGTGTTTGCTTAAAGATGGGGCGAAGTTTCTGATCTAGTGTATAGATCAAGCTGTCCGCTTTGTCTTCCTGGCGTCCAGTGACCCAAATCGATCAACAAGGATAAAAGACAAAAAAAAATAACAAAAGTTTAAAACCCAGACAATGAGTCACTCACATGATAGAAAGTCTTCAAAAAAAAATGGTGAGGACCAAGAAAAATTACTTTGAAATACGTAAATCATATCAGGTCCGGTTATATTACCCCCCAAAAAAAAAAAAAAAAAATATATATATATATATATATATATATATATATATATATATATATATATATATATATATATATATATATATATATATATATATAAGGAAACAACAGTGGAATTCCATACTTAGTCTTGGTGGGAGCAGGAAGTCCAGTGATATCAAAAGGTCTCATGTTAACACCCACCGGGTGGGTAGGAGGATGGGGGTGGGGTAGACGTAACAGTGCACACCCCTTACTCACCAAGCATTCAACCATTTATACAACCTCAACCATTCATTCGTACCTCCACTCTCATATAACGAACTTTCCCCTCACAAAGGAGTTCATCAAAATCCATCTGTACAAGATGTTGGTTGAGATCACACACAATAATATCTGGACATTTATGTTGAAACAGAAAGAAACACATTTTTCAACAGAAACTTGATTTGGTCTGCTTGCTGCCATTTACGTCGGTACATTTCACTTGATAGTACAGAGGTACCAGGGTTTATGCATAGCTTGAAGAACATCATTTCCAAGTAATTACAAATAGCAACATCAATGAGCCTGGCTGCACACTTTTAGAAAAGCACACGGCAACACCTCATCCTTGTCCTTGACTGTCTCTTCTCATCCATGAGGTGTAGCCAGCAATACTAACCAAAATTTTCTGAGTCCTGTCGTCCAAACATGTCTCAACTTGTGCGCTCTGTTATCTCGTTCTCTCTTTTTCTCTCGCTTTCTCTTCCTCTTTTTCTCTCTCTCACACACACTGCTACGAACTCTGTTTATTGCGACACACTAAAGCTCTTGGTACTCAACAGTAACTCTGCTGGGGAAGATGGTATAATAAGGGTAAGAATTAAAGCTGGGTTGATTCTAAAGAAAAAGGAAATATCGCGACATGTTTTCTTGTCCTCTCTCTTTTTTTTCGTCTTGAGACTGGCGGAGCACCTATAAGGATATTTCTTATGGTGTCGTGATGCAAAATCTTGCTCGTTCGTGATATTTTAGCGTGTCGTAAGTGCAGCAAGTGGAATGAAGTATAAAGTTTTAGGGAAAGTGCGCCACTCTCTTGAATATAGATGACAAAGTTGAGCATTTTAAACATGCATGTGTAAGATGGAAGAAGGGGCGTGTGGAACCCTGGTGGTGACTCCTGCATCTCCCCGGCGGTGTGTTTCCAGCCTCTCCCCTGCCTCTCGGTGTGTCTCCAGCCTCTCCCCTGCCTCTCGGTGTGTCTCCAGCCTCTCCCCTGCCTCTCGGTGTGTCTCCAGCATCTCCCCTGCCTCTCGGTGTGTCTCCAGCCTCTCCCCTGCCTCTCGGTGTGTCTCCAGCCTCTTCCCTGCCTCTCGGTGTGTCTCCAGCCTCTCCCCTGCCTCTCGGTGTGTCTCCAGCCTCTCCCCTGCCTCTCGGTGTGTCTCCAGCCTCTCCCCTGCCTCTCGGTGTGTCTCCAGGCTCTTCCCGGCCTCTTGGTGTGTCTCCAGCCTCTCCCCTGCCTCTCGGTGTGTCTCCAGCCTCTCCCCTGCCTCTCGGTGTGTCTCCAGCCTCTCCCCTGCCTCTCGGTGTGTCTCCAGCCTCTCCACGGCCTCTCGGTGTGTCTACAGTGTGTTATGAAATCCTGTTTGGGTATCTTGTCATTTAAATATTCTCAACTTTGCAGTGTCAGCAGTGCTTAATGTCCCCCGGGTCCCTGTGTAGTGTGATTTGATCATTTTATATAAATCTGTCTGCTAACAATAAACTTGTAAGTTACAAGAGCCCCGAAAATGACCTGACTTTGTGAACCATTCTTACTCACCTCTTTATTTTATCATAACCACATAGAACCAATAAAGGTTTAAATTACTGGGATCGCTTTAAAGTCTTAAATATGTACTCAGTGGATAAATTAGACACATGTGCAACTCTTGGGTATCTTTAATGAGGAAACGTTTCGCCACACATTGGCTTCATCAGTCCATACAAAGGAGAATGGTGAAGAACATGATGAGTTTTAGGTAATCAGTCCCTCAGCCTTAAGTCGATGTATTCTTGAAAAGAATACAGTATATGTGCGAAGAAGTGGCTTATATACTGCAGTCGTAGGTGATGTCACGTTTGACAAATCCAAATGTGGAAGTAGGTCATGCCTAAAGGTTAGGCAAGTGAAGAATTCCCTGTATTAAGATCCCAAGATGTTGAGAGGGACTGATTACCTCTAACTCTTCCTGTTCTTCACCATGCTCCTTTGTATGGACTGATGAAGCGAAACGTTTCCTCATTAAAGATACCCAAGTGTTGCACATGTTTCTAATTTATCAACTTGTCGGTTCTCTGAACCAGTTATCTACATGTACTCAGTGGAACGGAGGAGAGACATGCATAATAATATTTATACATGGAAAGTACTTGAGGCTGTCCCAAGTCTGCACACTGCCATAACATACTGGAATGGGAGATGCGGGAGGAAGTAGAAAATAAACCCAGTGAAAACCAGGGGTGTAGTGGGCACAATAAGGGAACACTGTATCAATGTCTGTGGCCCCAGACTATTCAACATCTTACCAAAAGATATCAGAAACACTGCTGGGACATGAGTAGAAATCTTCATCATCGGGGCTGTGATGGATATGTGGGTCAGAAGACCACCACCAACATCCAGGTTTACCTAGCAAACACTAGAGGAGCCTGGCCCAAGGCCGGGCTCTGGAAGTATAAAACTCTGAACTCATCAAAAGTATATCAAAAGTAAGTTGAAAAAAAAGCCGTTTCGCTGGTGACCATTATTTTCATGTCTATTAAGAATACATTCGAAATGTGGAAATATATATATATATATATATATATATATATATATATAGAGAGAGAGAGAGAGAGAGAGAGAGAGAGAGAGAGAGAGAGAGAGAGAGAGAGAGAGAGAGAGAGAGAGAGAGAGAGAGAGAGAGAGAGAGAGAGAGAGAGAGAGAGAGAGAGAGAGAGAGAGAGAGAGAGAGAGAGAGAGAGAGAGAGAGAGAGAGAGAGAGAGAGGACGATAAGAGAGGTATGGGTGACATGAGTATATAAACAAGTCACGGTGAGCAGTTGGCCCAGCAAGAGGGATTTGGCAAAATTAAAATTCCTGTATCGCTCTGCCTGCAAGTTTACTCTTAATCCCCAGAAGAACACAAGAACTGAAGAAAATATTGTGATTTTATCAGCTGTGTTCCTGTCCCGGAGACTGCT